>JARKHS020003394.1:0-123844 GCA_030143305.2 Amblyomma americanum | reverse complement strand
CCCCGCTGCTGGTAAATCGTTGACAAATAGTCAGGCCACCTCTTGACGCCATCTCCGAACTCATTCATTCCCGAAACTGGTTATGTGTAGTCTTTGTTATCTGGCACAATATTCAAATAAGTGCAAGCTATGTAACGACAAAGTGGCTCTCAACCACATCCATTGGAAATTCTCTCTTGCCCCCTGAAGGAAAAAAAATAGTCTGTTGACCAACGGGAGGCTCTTCTAATCAGCTCCGATTCGGAGACTTAGACAAAGGTCCTTCAACTGGCCGAAGATGCCGCCAGGAGCCAATACCTTCTGACTGTCCTTTAGGCGAGGGGACTAAAGCCTCTCAAACTGTTGTAAATAAAAGTTTTACAATCTAATCCGAAGCCATCTACTAAGTCACCGCTTCCTCTCTTCTCTTTCTTTCACTGCCTCCATCCCTTACCTCAAGAATGAGGCGTACACCTCGAGTTGAGACAGTTAATGGGTCTTTACCCGCCGCGGTGGCTCAGTGGTTAGGGCGCTCGACTACTGAGCCGGAGTTCCCGGGTTCGAACCCAACCACAGCGGCTGCGTTTTTATGGACGAAAAACGCTAAGGCGTCCGTGTTCTGTGCAATGTCAGTGCACGTTAAAGATCCCCAGGTGGTCGAAATTATTCCGGAGAACTCCACTACGGCACCTATTTCTTCCTTTCTTCTTCCACTCCCTCCCTTATCCCTTCCCACACGGCGTGGTTCAGGTGCCCAACGATATATGAGACAGATACTGCGCCATTTCCTTTCCCCAGAAACTAATTATTATTATTATTAATGGGTCTTTCCTCGTATCAAAACCAATTTTAAGTTTACATTATTAGTGTTATTTTGTTCACGTAAAGCGCGCCATCTTGAGACTTCACAAAAACGATGTTATGTCCGGCTATTATAAAACACTCTGACCCTATGGCCGACGGCAGGTGCTAGCACTGTGGCTAGGTAGCAGTTAATTACCGCATGGTATGGGCCTGCCATAAAAATTCAGCCTTAACCCCCACACCTACACTATACACGAGAGGACGGGAAGGCGGCCCTGCTTGGTTGTTCAGGCCTTCAAGATGAAAGGGCCTTGGTCCAGGGAGCCAGGACGGCGGCTTCGACCAATGGGCTCCAGGACTAGGGACACCATCTAGTATGTGGGTACCCAATAGGTGACCACACCTCTCCTTTGTGTACAATAAAAGCTTTTCACCGCCACCCCCACCACAAAGGCTCTCTTTGGTCCTGGGCACTGTAAACATTGATTGACCGACCGACCAACAGATCGATTTATTTATTTATTCATTTATTTATTTATTTATTTATTTATTTGCTTATTTGTTTTATTTATTTATTTATTTATCGCAGAAGCTACCGCGACATACGATAAATTTGAAACCTCTGTATAATAAGTGCTGGTATTTCGCGTGTACTTAACTTGTGGTCGAGGAGTGCGAACTCAACGCGGACACTCGTTCGCTCCTAATCACCCCAGGGACATCACCACTGAGCTCCTGGAAGATTGCATCAAGCTCGCCGAGTGTTCCGACGCGGAGCTCCTGCTGCGCACGGGGGGAGACCAGAGGTTCAGTGACTTCCTGGTGCTACAGTGCAGCTACGCATACTACCACCTGGAACCGATCAAATTTCCCGAGCTCGGCTTTCGCCACTGGGTGTCGGCTATGCTGCAGTTCCAGCTGCGATGGCCCCACATACAGGTGAGCCTCGCTTCTGGTACAACGACGCTGTAGCTCGCCGAGAAATAATTTTTGTCTTTCGTCGCCGCTATTCCGTTTCAAGTTTTTACCCTCTGAGTTAGTATATTTGCTGTATTTCTCAATTTCATATTTTGATTTTTGTCTCATCTCATGTCGACGCTGAACTCCCTCACTGCCATCTCCCATATAGTACCCTCACCAGAGGGCCTTTTAGTGAGCTCTGAATGAACAAAGATATATGGCGTATGATTTTTAAGGTACCGCGAAGCACGATGCGAAGTGAGCCTAGATCACCAGATCACCTTAGAATTTCCAAAAGCAGATTTGGTCAAAAATATCTTTTTTTAACAGACTAAACAGCGTTAGCGTCAAGTATCCCTGGCGCAAGATATATCCTCGACGCTTAATGCTTCGTCGTAGTAAAGTTGTCTCTCGCTCCCTCACCCGGCGGAAGCATCTGCCTTCGCAGTGCAATGGCGCATCCCTCAACCGTTATACCAATCAACCTGGAGTGGTATGATGACCCCCAGCAATCTATGAATGTAAACTTCAGCAAGACCAATTCCGCATATATGGGCGTTAACTCCCTACAGATATCGCGATATAACCTTAAGGAGGAGCTCAAGTGTACCTCCTATTTTTTTAGACATCTGCACGGTAAATGCGCTGTCTACGGTAACTACGACCATGTGGCTCTAGTGGCTAGGCAAGCACGACAGTGATAGGAACGGCAGTGCGTTACCATATGGTGGTACCAGCCGTACGCCTGTGCTTAAACTAACCTCAACTGCCTGAGATTGATCAACGCGCACCGACATCGCGAAATGCGTTTTCGTATTTCGCACAAATCTAAGTGTTGCGATATAAGACACGCAACCTTGCGGTCAGCAGCATAGCGCCAAAGGCACTGAGGCACCGCGGAAAGAAAAATAAAAATGTAATAGAAAGGTGTGACCACGATGCACGCTGAAAGCAAGAAGTACGAGTTAAGCAGGCTGAATATGACCACAAACACACACAAAAAAATGTGAAGCGCATTCATGCTGCAGTTTCGTTCCCAGAAAGCCTTTAAGTTTTCATTTGATGTACCACGTAGTTATCAACTCTCGACACAAAACATGGCTCTTGCGTTGTTTGCTTAGTGTTACTCATACGAGGTACTTCTCTTGGCATGAGCGCACGCGCAAAAAAAAAATGAGCTTATTTCTCAACGACGTCCAAGCGCGAGAGGAGAGCGCTAGGACGCGTGCTTCTCCCACAACGGTGTGATACACGAGCGAAGAGAGCACGAATGCTCGCGCGCAAAACTTCCACAACGGATACGAAGCGCAAGCTAGAAGGAACGAGCGCGCGCACAGCGATGCAGGCTAAATCAGTAGCAGAGCTAGTGAGCCTGCCCGATCAATTACCAAGAGCCCCTCGGAGAGGGTGCTGTTCAATACCATCCGCAGCGCCCTCTGACGTAGATTATGTCTCCTATATGTGGCGTATGTCGTGTGATCTCTGCCTTCACCACGAGGCATTTCACCTAAAGGCCTTCATGCCGGAAAGGCCTTCTCAGACGTTAGTAATATACTCACTAACTAGCTCTAGCTAGTAAATAAATATACTTAACTAGCAGCCCACAATGACACTGAAAAGCTTTCGCTTTCACAACACGTGGGTAGTCTTAAGTACCCTGCAATTTTTACTTTTCGCTCCGCCACTGAGCCAGAGTGTCCGAGCTACAACCCGGCCGTAGTGGCCACGTTTCGAAGGATGTGAAACGCAAAAGGCGCCCGTGTGGAGTGTGATATCAGTACGCGTTAAACATTCCCAGGTGGCCTCCACTATGCACCTCTTTCTTTCTTTTTTTGACTCCCAACTTCGCGATTTAAATACCCAAAAAAAAAAATTTTCTGCTACCTATAGTAACGGATACTGCTCACTATTGTCCTCCTGCACCTTTTTCGTGGCTTCATTTTTAGCGGTGGTCTCACCATGTAACGCGTATCCATCAAGCCTAGCTGCCTCTTCTAAGTGACGCGCTCATGTTTACTTCACGTATTCTCTTAAACCCAGATGGTGAAGCTAAGGCACGCCCAGCTGAGCGGCACAGCCAACCGCCGCTTGAATGCCCAGCAGGTGACGCGTCAGCAGACTTTCCTCAGACGCCTCCAGGCTGCCAGAGCGCCGTACCTGGAACGTCTTGCTGGCGCACAGAAAGCTGCGCTGTGCCATTAAACATTATGCTCTTAAATAATGTCGCATGTCTTTATTAATGTAAAAGCAACATGTCTTATGCGGGAAGGCATGGCGCCTCATTGCGGCGCCGGCTTCTATTTCACACAGCGGTCAGCTAAAGCTGCCTGTAAGACAGAACATAATTTAATAAATGCTGATAACTCTAACGCATTCTTTTCTAGCGAAGACCTATGAGCTCTTAAACGGGAAAGTAACATTCTTCGAAGTTCAATTGCGTGGCTTTTTGGGATTGTTGGTGCATGATTATAGCAAAAGAATATAGCGCATAGTAGGACAGGAGACAAGAAGAAACGAACAACACGAGCGCTCGTGTTGTTCCTTTCTTCTTGAGCCCTCTACTACTCTGCGCTATATTCTCTTGCTATATTCTACTAAGTAACCTTTGTGAATGGCTCAGAATAAATAAATTAAAATTAAACACCAAAAAAACAAAAATATTTTCGGTCTCGTAATAAGTGTACTGATAAAAACATAGAATTAAAATACCGGGATGCATCCATTCAATGTTCCACATGCCGCCGGTTTCTTGAAGCTTTGATGGAAGAAAATCAATCTGCACTCAGTTCGTGTGTCATATGTACTGTTTTTACCCCCCTTTTCAGTGTACGTTAATCTCTTCATTATTTTTTTTTGCGCCGTATGCGTGGGTGTTGTGTGTTTTGGGGAAGGGGACGAACCCTTGACAGGCATCTGTGCCTTTTTGTCAGCCTCTTAGACAGACCTCCTTCTTTGTGCCTTGTCTCTCTGAAAAGTTTCATTCATTCATTCAATGCACAACTATGAACGTCCGTTATGTCAGCAATCAAGTTTCGACACAGGACTCTAAACGAAATATTCGACAACAGCAAGTCGTACAAGAAAAGACAAAAGCCACAAAGACGCGATTACTCTCATAAAATCAGCCGGGGCAATGTGGGAGGTAATACCATTTGTGCTAGCAGGAAGGCACATCTAAATCGTTTCGTTGTTGTTGTTTTTTTTTGGGGGGGGGGAGGGGGGGGGGGGGGCGGAAGGGAGGTTGAACATCAGAGTGATAAATTAGTCGTATACTTAATCTAGTTGAAAGAAATTTTAACAAACTAAAGGAAAAAAAGGCAACCACATAACACAGGTGGGATCCGAACCCACGGGCCTCATGTCGCGTACGTTGTTTTTGTCGCGTACGTTGTCGCGAAATACGTTCGGTATAGCAGCTGTGAAGCATCGATGGCAAAAAGAGAATGGTGAAAGGACGCATATGATGGGTGTTTTTTTTTATGTTTCAATTTTAAAGAAAAGGTAACTTCCTTTAGGTTTATTCCGGTCTTTAGGCTCTATTAGAGGCTACAACGGGCACCAGGCAAGATGCAGAATGTTTTAGTCAGTTTTCTAATCAATTGATTACGTTCAATAACTTTTCTCATTTTAGTGTGCAGGCCTTTATACGCTCACCAACACCGGCCAAGAATCTTGTCAAAGTACACATATGTTCTTTCGATCTTGGACCGTTGCCTAGCAGGCCGAGCTACTCGGGTAAGCTCGGGTAAGTTCGGAGGACCGTCACGCCAGCTGCGCGAGAAGTTGCTCGGTAAGAGCAACATATGGGTCGCACAATCCCTACGGGTGGCTGTGACAGGAACAGCCACCTGCCAGTGCAGTGGCGCATCGCTTAACCGCTGCGTCACTGCGCATGGTAGTGGTATGGGGACTCGCCGCTATCTATGAAGTTTAAGTAGAGAATGACCAATTCTGCATATACGGGCAATAACCCACTAAATATAACGCGTCATATCCTTTTAAGCGGAGCTTAAGTGTTCCCTCCAAAGGAGAAATGAACACCTGCTTTCACTCGTCTACTCGGTTTAACTACGTTAATCCCCTACCATTTTTTATTTATTTCCGAGGGTATGTTGTATTTGCAGAATTCGAGGTCGTCCTCCGAACAGTCCAGCCAAGAAAATAAAAAATTTCCTCTATAAATTTTTAGAGCATTATGAGGCGCAAAAATGTCAACCTGATTGGTGGCTTCATACCGTAATTCAGCAGCAAAGAGTGCCTGTCGCGTCATCCGAGACGAAGACGGGCGAGCCGGCGATGTCCCTTCCCAGTTTCACCTCGTTCCGCGGCTTCGAAGATGGCGGCCACATCGGAACCCAATGCGCGCTATCAGTGCGCTTGCAATAAGGCTTCAAGACGCTGCGTGGTCATTTTCCTCTGCAGGAGCGGCAAAAAGAAAAAGGTCACGTCATTTTCAACCGCTGAGTGCACGGCGCGAACCGCTACTTTTTCATCGGCGAAGTATTTTATTCGCTGAACTGTGCACAAGCACCTTTGATGCGTGTTTTCTGTCTTGACACCGTGGTCGGGAAAACCTTGAGCATTGAGCCCCTCTGTGAGAAAAATAATTGCAAACAGCGGTTTGGGCCACAGCTCGATGGGGATTTAGATATTTTTTCTTCAAGGCATTTATTCCGCTCGAGGCAAAATACGTATTCTCTGGATAATTGAGCTGTCACCCGGTACTGACGCCCTAAATGGAGCTGAAAGTGTTTTTATGACTCACGACTAACTTGTTCACAACACATGTAACGCGCAGCGCTTGGTACATTTCACTACTCAAATAATTCCTGTTAATCGCATGTTACAGTAAAGATGCCTATTTGGAAAACCGCCTTAGCGCAAATTTGTTCATAAACAAAGGTCCCTATCATGGTGTATTGGCAGCAATCTTCTGGCATTGAATATTTTCAGGAGCAAATGAAAACTTCGGACCCAGAATTCTGAACAAAAAAAAAAGCATTGATTTTTTACCTCACAGCAGTTAAGCGACGTCTCAAGATTTGACGGCAACACTTTATTTGAAGTGTTAATTTAGTGACAAAACTACAATTTGTACACTGAGATTCAAACTGGGAAGCGATATATACGCACACAGAACTTTTACCAGAGATGCTCGAAATGCTGTACCTTCACAGCAACGCGCATTTATCACTCTCGCACAGAATCATGTACCCACCACAGCACTGCAGGCTCGACTGCAGCGCATGCTGTGATGATCATAGCCTTAAGGTCTTTTACACTGCAATGAAAACCTCGCTTTTTATGCACCCCACAGGAAGAAGTGTGACGGGGTCAAGTGTGGAGATCTTGGGCTCCGTGGGACGGGGCCATTACATCCTATACATTATAGCGGAAACCTTGCATCACGATGCTCGCTTTACAGCACATCTAGAACAATGCTCTGGCACTTCATTGTGCTGGTACCACGCGTCCATGAGCACTATGAGAGGAAGATCTCCAATGAAATCTTCCATTTCCCCTTCCCGAATTTCTTCGCAGTACTTTCCCCATTCAGTGACTATTCACATAAGCTGGAGCAGACAATTCGGTCTTTGCAAACGCCGCACCAAAAGTTGATTGCCCACTTTCTTGGCGTCTGTGCGCTCAAAGACAGTGTCACTGTCTTTGAGCGCACAGATGTGAATTCTCGAGGGTTCACATCAGCCCAGTAATGAGCACTGCGCAGGTTGACAGACGAATTGCGGCAGAACTGAGCTTCATTCATCCCGATAACCTCATGTAAAAAACCAGTATCTCTAATTGAATCAGGCCCCGTTACAGAAAGCCTCTCTTCGTTCAGTCTCTCGCACTCAGCTGCTGGTACAGACTAACATGAAAAGGACACATGCAGTGCCAAGGACTCACACTGACGTCATGCTTGCACCGGCACACTGGGCTTTTTGCTGAATGCCGGATTCTGGCTTCACCCTTGCGATCGTAAGGACGCCGATTTCAAACTCTTAGTCGAGCGCTTTAGGCCTCCTTGTTGACGCTACAGAACACGTAGAAGCAAATTTGCTGAAAAACTTCACAGACTGTCTCCGCGTGAATCCGGCGCCCCAGGTACTTGGAAGCGTACAAGTGCGCCGCCTGACGCCTGTTCTATGCGACAACCATGTCCGCTCTTTCTTCTGTGGCTGATCTTCCTTTCACTCCGCGACGCCATTCCGACACCACAAGCGGGAACGGCATGAGCCTTCCTTTCTAACCGCTTCCACAAACAGCAGCGGCCACGCAGTCCGTCTAAGGTCGCATTGCAAGCGCAATGACAGTGCGCACTGGGTCCCGACGCGGCGGCAATCAGCGAAGCCGCGGAGTGAGCGAAACTGGCAGCGAGCGATACCGCCAGCCCAACCGTCTGCGCCTGAGATGACGTCAGAAGTGCGATGTAAAGCGCAGGGCAGGGCGATGGACGTCAGAGGCGCTCATTGCCGCTGAGTAACAGCGTAAAGCCGCCTACCGGGGTAACTTTTTCTCGCCGTGTAACACCCTCTAAAAATTGGTCCACGAAACTTGTTTTTCTTGGCTAGACTATATGCAAGACGATCTCTATTTCTTCAAATACAGCACACCCACTAAAATAAAATTATAAATATTCAGTAACGTAATTCGTTAATTTGCGAACTATTTAAAGCAATCAACATCTAGCCTGGTGCCCGCTGTAGCACCATATACAACCCCAAACCTAAAATAAATCTAAAGCAAGTTGATTTTTTTTTAAATTCTCGGCTTTTTAAAACAAACAGCCTGTATAGTGCCCTTCATTAACAGATTTTATTTTTTGCTGAATTAGGAGCATAAAAATCAGGCTTTAATATTTTTTTCTCTTTAAAATGGGTCCCAATCGAGTTAGGAAATGGCAGTTTACTCTTTTTTGGTCGTCCTTATGGAAGAATGGAAGAAGCAGTAGTTGTTGTTTATCAATCCAGACTTATTTAGAGCGCAGCACTTAGGCGCCCCTTCCTGCGTTCCGCGTCATACTCAGTGTCGGCGTATACGGGGTAAAAAATTGGAGGACGCTTAAGCTTCGCCTTTAAGAGTGGCGACAGCGTGTTGCAACACTGCCAGGGAGTCCACGGAACGCCATCGCCCGTTCGGCGCGACGCCTTGCCCATTAGAAAAATCCCTCTGCTACGTACGGTGAAACGGACGCGCGGAGCGGCAAACCACGTAGAAGCGCTGCCAGACGCCTTGCCGAAACGCGCGGGACTCAAGTTGCAGTCGTAGTTCGTCGGCACATCGTTCTCGACAAACCCGATGCCACGAACGCAGCATAGCTTCCGCGCCGAATGAACGGGCAGCAAGCCGCAAGCTTCGTGGTGAACGCGCTTTGGGTGTGCGCTGCGTTGTTCGCCGCTCACCGCGTGATTCCTGCGTGGCCGCACAGCCCCACTGCGCCCGAACGAGACGAGCGGGAGGCGCTGCCGTCGCGCGCTATCTGTTGGGGCAGTGACGTACATTGGGAGGACGAGTAGGAGGAGGAGGAGGGAGAGGAGGGATTTTTCGCTCACGGCCGGCGCCGACGACACAGGCTTTTCTGCGACACGGAGGCCCTAACGCTGTCGCGTTAAAACTACACCTGATAGGTGGCTTGTTACGGCGTGTAACAGGTGGCGTGTTGGCATGTCGTAGTAGAGAGAAGCACCACCTGCAACGGTGAGAGCGAATGAAAAGCCAACCGGAAGACGGCTGCCACGGGAAGATCCCACAGGCTGGCTAGCAGCGTAGCACACCATCTGACAGAGATGGCAGTTTGTGTGCGAAGGGCTGCGTTCAACTTTCACATTACCGACTACTCTAATCGTCTGTCAGTTTTTTAGTGCGCAAGCACTTAGAGTGGCCATTCCCTGCATTTAGCATTTGTGTGTTTGTTTGAAGGGAAAGCAACCTTTCCAGTGCACGTAACTCGTCGAAATAGCCACAATTTGTTGGGCCACAGCGCCGAGGGTAAAAGCGTTTTCGAAATTCTAAAAACTTATATGGATATCACTTACAGTCGGCTACACGCACCTCAATAAGCAAGGAGCCGAAAGGTATTAGTTAAATTTCAACTTTTCAATATTAGTTAACCAGCATGTTAGTTAGCATGTCTTAGCTGTATTCTGGTGAACTACATCGTTGACAATGCTATGCCGAAAAATGCAGACTTCTATCTAAAAAGCTCGTTTTTAAAAATCGTGTAAAGTCTTAGCTGAAACACCCTTTATACTATATCCTATATGTGCAAAAGGAAGAGATGTGCAAAAGGAAAGGAAGGACACCCGCCGCGGTGGCTCAGTGGTTAAGCATTCGGCTACTGATCCGAAGTTCCCGAGTTCGAACCCGACCTCGGTGGCTGCGTTTTTATGGAGGCAAAACGCAAAGGCGCCCGTGTACTGTGCGATGTCAGTGCACGTTAAAGATCCCCAAGTGGTCGAAATTATTCCGGAGCCCTCCACTACGGGCATCTCTTTCTTCCTTTGTTCTTTCACTCCCTCCTTTATCCCTTCCCTTAAGGTGCGGTTCACGGGTCCAACGATATATGAGACAGATACTGCGCCATTTCCTTTCCCCCAAAACCAATTATTATTACTATTAACAGATGAATAAGCTAACGCTGTTATCTTCTTTCTTTCACTTGATTTTGGTGTCCACCTTCAAAAGGCATGCTCTCAGTTTACCAGTCCTTTTCTTCTAATATTGCTTGGTTTTTCATATTAAGGGGCGTCAAGAGCACAGTGAACTCAACACGACATGCGCCACGCATTCAAAACAGGATACTGAACACAGCGTGTGCTTTTTTGTTTTGAAGATTACTTCCTGTATTTGCATGC
Source organism: Amblyomma americanum (assembly GCA_030143305.2). Classification (NCBI taxonomy): domain Eukaryota; kingdom Metazoa; phylum Arthropoda; class Arachnida; order Ixodida; family Ixodidae; genus Amblyomma; species Amblyomma americanum. The sequence goes on along the minus strand of JARKHS020003394.1, from coordinate 113,246 downwards.
ATCGGACTCCATTTGCTTTGCTGCAACAACCTTCTTCCCTCTGAATAGACACTTATTGTTTACATCCTTTCTTCATTCCTTCCTTTTTTGTTTCTTTACTTTCTGGGGGCTGACGTCAACTTCGTCATATTTTTCTCTATCACCAAAAATTTTTATCATATGCTTCAACTTTCATTCAGCGTTCTTTAAAATAATTCCGAAATTTTTTTCTTGAGCGAGGGGAGAAGGGCTTTAATTTTATTTTGATGGGCTGATGAGACTAAAACAACTTTTTTCGGGCTTTACGCCGACGGTATAAGAAAGCATCATCATTATTACCCCTTCCACCGCTCGAGGAACCACGCGACGGCTGCGGTGGGCACCGTGGCACCCGCGCACGCTACCATCAGATCATCACGTCAGTGCCGTCCTGGGAGACCGTGCACTTCCATCGATCCCTGTGTCTCTGTGAACTTGCCCTCACCTTCGCATGACACCGTTGCCGGTACACAAGGACAAGACAGGTGACAGTGGTGCTCACCGCTGCTGAGGGCATCGCAAATGGATGCTTCGGGTTCGTCCAGCAACGGTGCTTCAACGCCTGACCGACGGGCACAGCCACGTAGACAGGACCAAGAGCAGCAAGAAGACCGCATTCAGGACCGGGGATCACAGCCGCAGCAGCGGGATCATCAGCAGGACCATCAGCAGGCGCAGTTGGCGCGGACGTCATCCCGTCGCGACGGGCAGCCAACGCGGCATCGTCGTAGGCAGAGTAGGAACTCGTCCACACCTTCGTCCCCGGACAGCACCACGGCGGCTTCGAGCGGTACCACGCTGACACAGACGTCGCGAAGCCAGTCCCTGGACCTCGAGGCGAGCGGGCACAGGAGAAGGTAAGCAAGACAATAGCTTGTTGTCGGACTTCCGCACTTCAACGACGGCAACCATTGGCGTTGGCCAGACACTAGCAGCAGTTTCCGTCACTACGCAAAATTTCGTCCTCCGAGTGGTCATAAGCTGGCAGTGCGGAACAGTGGCTTCAGCAAGTTGTTCGATTAGAAGCTGCTGTTCATTCATAACGCGTGTAAATATTTAGATTACGAAGTCATCGAAGCCAAGTCATTCGTTTCTCACGTGCGACATCCTTGTCCATTGGTTCGTTTTCCTCCCGCTCTCCTAAGTGTTGGATCGCGAATATCACCACACCGTGATGGCGCATACCGTACTGCAATCTCTTCACTTTCAGCCCACAAAAAGAAGCTTCTGTTAAGAAAGAGCGCAGGCACGATCCACTGTGGCCGCTTATACTTTAAGCTCGGAAACGTACTTTCAGATGGCATGCCTTCTCGAGACCATACAGTCTTCTTAAAGCTGATGAGAATGTACTGATTTATAATCCTTAGTGCCTGAATGCGCTTGAAGGTAGGGCTCGGCGCAATATGAACGGAGAAATGAATTGTACAGGGGGAAATAATTAATTGCTGCTGTAATTTCATGATGGGCTTCAAAGCCGCATTCCCAACGGTACTGGTCATGAAGGCGGTATGGAGTTCTATAATGTCGTTCCGCTTTCTTGAGACGCTATCCTTCTAAAAGAAATAATTTGTACCTTGCTTTATCTTCGTGCATACGAAGGAAACCAACAGTTACTGAAACCAAGTAAAGTATTTTTATTTGCAGTGTTAAACGACAGAAAATTTGTAATGTAGACACTTTACAACTCAAATATGATTAGGATGTAGAAGAAACGACAACGACATGCCACCAGTAGGATCCGAACCAAAGACCCACTGTCGAATCTAGTATCATTTGGGGAGAAATGACTGCACCTAAAATTTCCCATTGACCAACACCAAAACCAATTATCTTTCAGGTGCCAAATGATCACACTAATTTCCCATGTATTAAACCACAAGTGAAAACAGAAAACCTTTCCCTATGCCCTCCTTGCGTTAATTGATTGTTAGCTTCCTTCACATGTATGTCACCACAAGCGCCTAATTTCCCTGCCCATCTTCGCATATATTATCAGAGCTGCTCTACTGAACTTTAATTCGCAGCATCACGTGGTACAAGAGTCGCTCTATTTCCCAAACTCTCATATCGCCCCTCTCTTCCTCGTTGCAGCTCCAGCCAGTCCGGCGGACATTTGGCGAGAGTTCCGATCAACTACCGGCCAATGGGTTGGAGCGGAGTGTTCAGCATCAGGTACTGACTAATGGAACATTATATGTCTCATCGGCAAGATTCCCGGGGTTCTTGTCCAGCATCTGAGGTCCGAAAACCCCATTGACATCATTGTTGTCTCGCTTGACGTCAATGGCAGACCATAAGATAGCAATGGGTGATAATAAGCAATGAAGCAATCACATTAGAAGAAAAAGTAGCAGTTAGTGATAGTGATTTAGTTATAGTGATAGTGGTAGTTTTAGAATGGTAAAGAATGTTACTAAATAATGAGCGTCATTAGTGACATTTGCAAGGCATTAGGTTGAAGGCCTTTGTGGTAAACGTGTTTAGGTCGGAGGTCTTTAGTTTAAATGCTTTTAAGTCACAGGATGTTTTCGCATTCACAGCATGTAAAGACCTCAAGTGCCTACAGTAACTTTCTCTCTCCTTTTCTGCGCTTCGCCTCCCATACATATCATACCCACATAAGGCTTGTTCATGTTGTCTCGAACTTCGAGGCCAACAAAAAAGTTGCACCTCTTCCCTCTCTTTCTTCTTTCACTCCCACCTTCCTCACCGAGATACGTGAGACAATTACTGCGTCATTTCCTTTCCTCAAAAACCTTTTTTTTTCTTGGACCACTAATCCTATCTTTAGTCTCTTTTCGTGCAAGAATTCATGGCAGTATCTTTTGAAGGAGGGGATAAACAACCTTTGCCCCGCGCTTTGCGCCACCCCTCTCCCCACCCCCGCAAGGCCAGCGCAGTTCTTCCTTACGAATTTTGCATGCATGGCAGTACGGGACCTGCTGGCTCTCACCGGTGGCGTTGCGGTCGATTCCTATGATTTTACTCAGCCCCATCATGCACTTGAAAAGGCCGGTAACCACGCCTAGTCCCGAATTCCCTTACTACACCGAAGGGGACTCAATGTGATCCGGTCGAGCTGTCTATTTTAGGACTGCCTCACAATAGGGTGCTTTTGCCACTATCGACCATAACTATCAAAGCCGTCTTCTGCACCAGTCAAGCCTGCATTCCGCGACGGTGGCGCAGGCTGTCCCCGTCGGCGTCGCCCTTCTCGCTGCCGCCCGAGCTGTGCGGGCCTCTGCTGCAGCTGCCCCTGGACCTGTGCGCTGCCCTGCGCCGCGGTGGCGAGCGTGGAAATGTGCTGTTGTCGCCGCACTACGCGGCCTGCATTCTGGTCATGATGCACCACGGCGCCGCGGGGAACACGAGGCACCAGCTCGGACACCTGCTCGGTTTTCCGGAAGACGACGGCCCACCGAGGTGAGCCGAGATGTTCATTGCCAACATCAGTAAAAGTGCACTGAACCAGTATCATCATCACCAGCCTGACTACGCCCACTGCAGAACAAAGGCTTCTCTCATGTCTCTCAAATTAACTCAGTACTCTGCCAGCTGCGCCCACCCTATGCCTGCAAATTTCGGAATCTCATCCGCCTACCTAATTTTCTGCCGCCCCCTGCTACGCTTGCCTTCTCTTGGAATCCACTCCGATATCCTTAAGGACCAGCGGTTATCTTGTGTTCGCATTATATGCCCTGCCCAAGTCTCCTTCTTCCTCTTGATTTCGACAAAGATGTCATTAACCCGACGTGTGTTCCATCGCCCACTCTTTCGATTCCTGTCTTTAAGGTTATTCCTATCATTTTACTTTCCATAGCTCGCTGCGTTTTCCTTAACTTCCTCACACTGAACCTTTTTCGTTAACCTCCACGTTTCTAGAAAAGATGGGCAAACATTTCCACCATAAGATGTAAGTTCGGCTTGTTCCTAACGGTTAATATTAGTAAATGGCGAAAGCGAAACACATCATCAAAACAGAAGAAATCTCACTAACATACTCTGCGATACTGGCAGAAAGTCAGGTTATGGAATGACACGCTTTTCTCTTTTCCCTCCTGTTGTCTGTGGCCCTCTCTTTTAACTGGCACCTCCAACGCAGTCGTCACAAAAAGCGTAACTCACTTTGAGACCGAACTTCACAACATGGTGCCCTGAATACAGTTTCCTGGCCGCCGTGTTGGCTTAGTGGATATGTTGCTCGGCTGCTGACCCGAAATACATAGGCTTGATCCCTACCGCGGCGCTATCATTTCGATGGAGGCGAAATGCTGGAGACCCATGTTATGTAATGCCAGTAAAGGGTCCTTAGGTTTAGGTTACATGGATAAAAAAAACGTAAAGGAAGTGTGCGATTTTCCAAGCTTCATTTTTATGCATAATATAAATGTCATCATCACTGTCATCGTTGTCGTTTTTGTCATTATGAGCCCCACTTCGTCAAACCGGGGCAAATACCTTTGCCACTGATTCTCAGCTGCGTCCTGCCTCAGCTAAAACCATCTTGTACCCACAACCGTTCTAATCTTCTCCGCCAACCTGATACTTTCCCGCCTTTTGCTGAGTTTGCCTTCGCTGAGATTACACTCCACTGCCTTATAATGGGCCTCCAGTAAGCGATCATAAAAGTTGTAAATTGTCGCATAATGCAAATATCGCAGACGCACCATCGACGGCACGTCCTGCTGTGGTGGTGCCTCCGGCTTTCGTCGGGGTTCGTGCCTGGAGACCTTCGGGCTGCACGCGTGCCGGCTGTTCTGCAGCGACTTCCACCGGCCGCGGCAGAAGCTGGGTGCAACGGGCTCCATGACAGGGTACCTGGCGCTCTTCCACGACGCCAGTGTCAGCCTCTCGGCCCCCTACCACCGGCCTCTAGTCATGCTGTCGCCGCAGATACACGCCAGGTGTGGCCCTTTCACGAAGAAAAGAGAAAACGCCTTGTCTAGCGTCAGCCTGTTGTATATGCCTTGTAAAGCTCTAACACCGTTCACAGAAATACACCAACTAGCTTTGCAGCATTTTATGGTTGCGCGTATTGTTTAACGTCCCGAGGTTCCACATGCTGTGCGAAGGACGTCGTAGAGGAGGTGCCGGATGAGTTTAGGCCGCCTTAAGTTATTAATGCGATTCAATGCGTCAAATTCGTGCTGAGCAGGCGAGTGCAAAGGCCACTGGACCTGAGCAGCGGCTTATGAGCCATGTCATGAAACACTTCACGAGCCACTTTCACAGGTGGAATAAAAATTACACTCCATTCAAGGAGCACCACCATCACCGAGCCCTAATGGTCTTCAGAACTGTCTTTCAAGAAGCTAAGCCCATTGCACCTTCTGTGTGGCTGCAGGGACTTTGCGGTGTGTTCCGAGGAGTGCCGTCATTCGATGGACGGCCTGTTCCGGGCCCTCTCCGGCTTCGCCTTCGAGAGTCCCGTGTTCACCGCGGAGTGCATTGGTCCCCGCTCCCTACTCGCGTTCGCCAGCCTGGCTCTGCTCGAGGCCCGCCTGCCCGCCCCGTACCGGACGTGCCGCAGAGCGTTTCGGGAGGCCTCCGGCACCACGAGGCTTGTGCGAACTATGTGTCGAATGGGAGCGCCCTACCGCCGGGCGAGGTACGGCAGGCAGTTCTTGCACCTAGCCAGGACATACTGCCGCACTCGAGCTCAAAAATGGGCTCCCACATTACAGGCGATAATGTGCGATAGTGTCCTTTGGGCTAAATGACTCGGGCCATCTAACATGCAACGGCGAATCAGGCCTGAGGCGCAGCCTGTAATGTGTACTCAACGGTTATCGCATGTAATTTACTATAATTTTCGATATATTTCAGGCTATGGCTCGTTGTGTGTGGCATTATGGTAGAACTGTAATCACCTGCATATAGCTTATTCATGCGATTCCAGCGATCTATTCACGGGCGAGCAACGTAACGCCCTCTTACAATGAATGAAGTAGCCTGTAACATAAAATGCAAGTTTGGTATTGAGAATACCGGCGATGCCCTGTAAAAGTACGAAGTGATATCCGGCACAGTATGCGCTGAAAAATGCTAATTGCCGTGCAACGACGTCGCGAGAATGGCAAACGTGTTCTCAAGAGCTATCGCAGCAGAAAGGTAGGTCATTGCGCTTTTTCACACAAAAAATTTCTTCGTGGCATATTCTAAACCGTCCTCAAATCTTCCCATCATGCAGCACTCAGCGCGTATCTAACCGGCTGGCCTACTCTTGACCTGTTCCCCAGGTGCGTCGACATCGGGGCGACAGTGCTTGAGATTCCATTCGAGTCGCCGCTGGTCGAGTCCATGCTAGTCTTCCTACCGGATCTCGCTAGCCCGGACAAGCCCGATGGCCTTGGCCTCGCTCGAGCGCAGTCTCTCCCACGGAGAAGATACTGGACTGCCTAGCGAGACTCGAGTATCAAGGTCCCGTAGACATTACCCTGCCCAGAATAAGACTCCACTGTGTCATCGATTTGGCGCATCTCATGCCCGCCATGGGCGCGCCGGATGCGTTCGGCGAAGCGGCCGACTTCTCCAACATGGGCAATGTCACCAGCAGCGAAAGAAGCGAAGGCGGCGGTGCAGGTGCATGCAGTGAGTGCTAGCATAACTAACCTAACACGTGGCTAATCAGAAGCATACTGCAAACACATAGGAAGATGTATAATTATTGTAAGAACCCGTAACTCTTTTCATCATCAGAGACAGGCTGGGAACGAGTGATCGTGAACACCAGTTCCTGACACTGTTCAGTATGAATTCCAAAAATGTGACTGTCCATACTTGCAGTGTTCGATTGCTGCGCAAGAACTAAGCCCGACCCCTGTCGACGTCACATTTCTAGAAAGGCGACTTGCAAAGTTAGCATATTACATTACATGTCAAAGACACCCTCAATAATTAGTGGAAAACACAGTTAATTTCTTTCTCTGTTTCTTTTCCTTCCTTCCTTTCTTTTTATTGATTTGTTTGTTTTTACTTGAGTACGGCGCAAAAATTAATTCATCCTTGAATGCGAACCAAGCGTTGTCTTTAATTTTGCTAATACCTGTAAATTCAAGAAGGTCAAATCACTCATTTGTGAATTCCCCTATTAATAAGACAGAAACGTTCGTATATATTTTTCTTCGTGATTGATTAGCGAGCCCGCAACTGGTTCAGTGAACAGTGAAGCTCATCAAGGCCGACCTTTTTAAACTGAGGAGTCGCTTCGAGGTACGCTACTTCAGTTTAGGAATCATTCCATCCAAGACTGTTTTCGCGCGCACATTCCCCACTTTTGTGTTTAGTTCTCTTCCAGCCATCAAAAAAGACACTTTCTGCAGTTATTTTCGACTTCTTAATATTGGGAAAATTTTCTTCATCTCGGCATCGCAGTCCGCCTGAAGGTGTCGGCCGCCAAGCACTTCGCTGTCTTTAACACTGGCCTCCGCTCAGCTACCGCCCAATCTACACCTCCAGCACTGCCCCCGATCGCCGACTACGACGAGCGGCCCAGCTTCGACTTTACGGTCGACCGGCCTTTCCTGTTCCTGGTACTCGGCAGGGACCCGGACAGCGTCCTGCTCTTCGGCTCCGTCACGCGAGCCTTATAAGGCCCTCGTACTCCAGAACGCACTGTCGCTACTCTTGAGTGACACTGTCTCATTCGAGTCGGACATCTGGTGCGAGCGTTCTTGTTTAGGACTAATTTTCGGTGTTAGCAGTTTTTGGCGGACCGTCGAATGGCCTGACTCTGTATGCGCTTTGGGGAGTCGCGCGACTGCATAAGCAGGCAACTTATTTACGTGGTTCTCGTGCAGCATGCTTGCTTGGGTCGGTTGTATCACGTGACCTAACAAATGAAACAAGCCACGCCAAGCAACCTAAGAGGACCCACAAAATATTGTGACGCGGTACACCGACGATGTTAAGAACACTTCCGAGTTAAGCTTCGTTATTCGTTTACGGCTACATTCTTTCTTCAATTCTTGCATTCAACAATGATTTTTTAGATACGAAAGCGGCATGCTAGCATGCATGACTAAAGTAATATAACGTAATTCCTGCGGATTGATTGCCTTCGTTCTAATACATCGAAAAATGTAGTGCCAAGGGGGCTTTTCAGTTGTAGAAATGATAAACCGCGATATCAAGCATTACTATGATCAATGAACAGAATAGGATTTGACATTACCTGAACTATACTTTATCTCGATAGGCACATTCTTGGCTACTTCACGGTGTGAATATTGCAGTTTCTTGCTTAAAATTTTGGATATTTGCATTTGTGGATAGTGTAGACAAAATAAAATGCCCAAATAAATGTGCATATGGCATAACTGCTTACAAATTTTGCGTTATCACTGCCAATACCCACATTACTCTTACACAAGAGCTTTGTCTAAGCGTTCAAATATGTGGATACGAAGGAGCCCAGTTAGCTCGAGCAAACAAATGCCGGTTTCCTGGCGCCTAAAGAAATTGGCAGTATGGCACGATCGATATTAAGGCGAAAGCCTTTAATGGCTCATACTCGCGGCCACTAGCCTGTCCGTCCGTCCGTTACGCTCTTCAGAAACTCGATAAGTAAAAAAGTCTTTGTGCATGAGTGTATTCGAACCGCCAACCTTCCATTCCGTAGCCGAGCGTGCTAACGACTACGCTACTTCCTGTCAACGCGTATGCAGTTCTTGTCTAGGACGCCGGAGAGAGTTTGCGCAAAGGCGTCGAATCAGATGGATGCCTCCCAAACGTCCTCCAGTGTCTCCAGCATTTAAGATTCACAAACAACTGCATACTTAATCAACATCTTCACCACACATCAGTGACACAAGCACCAACACCGCGCTAAAAGCTTCCGCCTCACCGCACTTCAGGTCATCAAAGGGGCCCCCGCTTCCCTGATCTTTTTTTTTTTCACGCATCGTTCATGTCAGCACACAAGTTTCAAATAAAATCAGAGATAACAACGCAGCGCATAGTCACAATATAAGCCGCAGTGCTCAGAGGGAACGTCAGCCGGAACAAATGCTTCACACTGTTCTGTCAAGATAAGATATTCAAACGAAACAACCTCGGATCACAACGACAAAAGGTGTTAGAAATAACCTTTTTGAGGTTGCCTCAGGCACGTTCATGAACGGCCCATATCTCTTTGCTTTTATTTTGTTATTTCACTTCTCGTGTATGGACTGTCGCGGATTGTTCTTTGTGGGCTTAAAATTAAATCACCCCGTTATGAGAAAGTGCGCTTCTAGAGCGGAAGCTCTCTATTACTACATGTCTTCCAAGGTCAATCTTGATGCGCGTTTGACCTTGAGGCCCCGGAGCGCAGGGAAACCACGTGAATCGCCAAGCAGAGGGGTACATGCGCGCTTCGCCGGCCCCGCCGCTGTGATACCACGTGATTAGGACAGGGCAGGCTGGGAGAGGCGCAGCTGCGTGTGCCAGCCGGCTTAGCTGCTGTGACACCACGTGACTAGGAGAGTGCGCAACAGTTGCTACGTCGGCGGTTTTTCCTTCAGTTTCGCCATGGATGCGCGCACCAGACCGAGTGCGCCAACATTTAGGCGTTGCTGTCAAGCCGCGTCTGATCATCCAGTCGACATAGCTCGTCGAGGTGGTGTCCTGCAAAGGACACGAGCAAACCAGGCTTTGAAACCCAGGAAAAACGAGAAGCTAGACTTGCGAAACAACGCAACGGAGCTTTCTCTTCTGTACAACTTGATTTAGAAGAGTTAAACCTTTCCATCTCTTTCTCTACGCTATATGCGCAGTGTCGAATCACTCGTTTTGTTCCACCACAGTGCTTAAATATTCTGTCGGCCTCCAGAACTGCACTTGTTCTTTTTCACGCAACTTGACTTTAGCACATGTCATGCAGGTAATTTTGTTTGTACATAACCTTGCCGCCAACTCTAAAATGGTGCTGCAAGGCGAAGCAGTCGCTTACGCTCTCGGTGAATCTTAGTTTTGCATGATGTAGAAGGAAAAGAAATTTTTGCATTGTAGCGACCTCAATTAAAATGTCACCAAATTTTGTACCCAATTACAGGCTCATTACAATGAGTGCACAATTAAGAAAAATTAATCATTTCCTGCATTATTTTAGAGCTTGTGCTGCTTTGGGTAAGCGTAAATTTATTGAAAAGTTGTTTTGAATACACTGCTAAAAAATGTGTGTGCACGATAACGTCATTAAACCAGACACCCTTTAGCAATGTCAAATTTTTAAGAGCGAGTAGACATCCGTTGCCAGGCCACCTGTTGCTCTTCAAGCTGGTGAAATTACATCCATCTTTGAAAGGTCAGTGTGTTAAAGCGGCAAACTAGTGCTTAACGAAAAGCTTGCGATGAACAATTCCGAGGACACAGCCGTTGGATCCAAGATCACAAGTTCGAAGACTCGAAAAACCTTCCGGATCATCTCGGAGCGTGGGTTATGCTATCTGCAGTACCTATGGCCTGAGATCATCACAGAAAGGCACTACCCCGTTCCATTCCTGCCGTACTACGTATACACTACGCATCCTACATTATTATTATTATTATTATTATTATTATTATTATTATTATTATTATTATTATTATTATTATTATTATTATTATTATTATTATTATTATTAAGATGATTATGATGATGGGAGAGGCGAGGTGGTGTCGGTAAGTACGGCACCACCTTCGTGCTTACCGAAGATGCAACTGGTCCACAAATGCTCACAGCATACCCGGTGACTAAGGGAGGAACTCCTCTCACAGCATCATCATCATCATCAGCCAGACTACGCCCACTGGAGGGCAAAGGCCTCTCCCATGTCTCTCCAATTAACCCTGTCATTTGCGAACTGCGACGACCGTATCCCCGATAACTTCTTAATCTCCTCCGCCCACCTAACTTTCTGCCGCCCCTGCTACGCTTGCCTTCTCTTGGAGGTCATAATAATAATAATAATTGATTTTGGGGGAAATGAAATGGCACAGTATCTGTCTCATATATCGGCGGACACATGAACCGCGCTGTAAGCGAAGGGATAAAGGAGAGAGTGAAAGAAGAAAGGAAGAAAGAAGTGCCGTAGTGAAGGGCTCCGGAAATAATTTCGACCACCTGGGGATCTTTAACGCGTACTGACACCGCACAGCACACGGGCGCCTTGGCGTTTTTCCTCCATAAAAACGCAGCTGTCGCGGTTGGGTTCGAACCCGGGAACTCCGGATCAGTAGCATTTCTTCGAGGTTTTCCGCGAGAAGAGTAGTATTTTTACGGCTGAATCCACGTTTTATACCTTACAATAGCCAAGCCAAGTAAGGAACCTCGTCTTCCCGGTATTTATGCGCCTCCCTATGGTGGAATAAGTGAATAGCCGTCAGCTGACCCTCTAGTTATATTAAGACACTCTTTGGCGTGCAACACCGTGTGACGGACGGGGCCGAAGAGGTGGCTGCAAGGCTGTTCTGTGAAGCTACCTGACGTCCAGTGTGGAAGAGCCCACCATGAAGTTTAATTCGATTATCCCATGACTCCCTTCCTTACACTTTTCGAAGGATAAAGTTGTTCTTCTATTCTCTTTAAGGCTAAGAGCCGGTCAGAAAAATTATCATATTCTTATTCACTCACTGGTTTCCGTGTGCTGCCTGGCGAGTGCGTGGTTTTTGGCTTGAAAATTGGAATTACTTTCGCTCATCACTTGCCGAGCTCCTTTCCATCTTTCATGCTTTTTAACCTTCTATACAAATATCTTCTTCCTTATTATCATCACTGTTTGCCTCCAACTAATATTAAAGATTCTTCAACTTTCATTTAAAATTCCTTTAAATTACATTGAAATTTTTCTTTTGCTGCTTCATCGGTAGTGTCTATAAGCACTGGTGAAACTAAAGCCTGTAATTTGGTATTTGCGCCGAAACCTGGCAAATGCGGAGCCGTATGCGAATGCGCCATTTGAAGCAATCATCATCATTATTCCTAGTACCACTCGAGCAAGCACGCGACGGCTGCGCTGGACACCGTGGCACACGCGCACGATTGATAAGATCGCCACGTCGGCGTTCCTCTAGAAGAACGTTTGCTTCTGCCCCTTCGTCGACTTGCGGTCTCTTTCGCCCGACTCTGTAGCCATCACCTAAAGACCAAGCAGGAGACACAGCAGCCTCCCCTCCGAAGGCATCGGAAATGAATCCCTCAGGTTCGTCCGATGACGGCGGTCTACCACCTGACCGAGGGCCGCAGCGACGGGGACAGGACCAACCACGACAGCAGGACCAGAGTCAGGAGCGGGGATCCCAGCCGCAACAGCAGGATATCCAGGAGGATCGTCAGCAGTCGCAGTTGGCGCGAATGTCGTCACTTCGCGACAGGCAGCTGCCAGAGCAGCTGACGCGACAGCGTCGCAGGCAGAGCAGAGACTCGTCCACACCCTCCTCCTCCGATAGCATCACTGGGACTTCGAGCGCTACCACGCTGACGCAGACGTCGCGGTGCCAGTCTCTGGACCTCAGTACGAGACGACACAGGAGGAGGTAAGCGAGACATTAGATCCTTGTCGGACTTCTACGCGTCAACGACGGTGGCCACACTAGCCAGTCACTAGCAGTTGTCTCCGTTAAGACTTCAGAGGCACTCAGACCCCGATTTATTTATCATATGCTGACAGAGCGGAACAATGACTTCAGCTAGCTGGTCGATGTGCATGCATGCATTCATTCACAGACCGCGGAACGGCCAGGAACGCGACAGTACTCATAAAGCACGGTTATGCATTTTTAAGAGCGCAGTTCTTAGGTACCCGTTATAGAATTCCGCGTCGTAGTCGTCAGCGTCGTCGTCGGCGGCGTACTGGGCGTACCACGACACCTGACAACCGTGGCAGGCAGTGCAGAGCGAAAAGGCACCTGCCACGGCGAGAGCAGAGGTATAGACAGCAGGAATTAATTCACGGGAAGATCCTGGAGGGTAACTAGCAGCGTAACGCGCCACCTAACAGCTGTGGCATTATCGACTTTCGTAATCGTCCGTCAATATTCGCGCGTGAGACCTCTGTTCAGGTGTTTGTTTTCTTTGCGGTTTTAACACTACAACACGATTGACACCACAGGCAGAAAGATGTATGCCATAGTGCGTTTCCTTGACTTCGCTTTCCGGCCCACTAGAATAACGTAGTGGAAAGAGTGAGCGTAGGCAAGCGTCACTATGGCCGCTTTTTCTTTGAACTCGACCAAAGACCTTCAATAAGGCGTGGCTTCCCCTCATTACTGAGTGCTTCCTTTTAAAGCTAGCGATATTATATGCCCATTTGGATCCTTCAATGAGTGAAAGCGTTTGAATAAAACAGTCAGTTCAATATAAACGAAGAAATCAGGCGGAAATAATTAAGCGTGACCGTTATTCGGTGGCGGTCTTCAAAGTGTGATTGCCAGCGATGCCGGGCATGGAAGCGTTTAGGTGGCGCCTTTGCGTCGTTCCGCTCGCTAGAGACCACACAGCTAAAAGAAAATGCGTGCCTTACGTTACGTACATATGTTACCGTTTTTTAGACGGACTCTCTAGGAATGCTACGCACGTTATTTTCATGATCACGACGTACGACTCACTCTTCCTCTTAATCTCTAATGGCACACCGTCCTCCTCACTTGCAGCTCCAGCCAGCCGGACAGACATTCGGCGAGGGTCCCGATCAGCTACCGGCCCATGGGCTGGAGCGGACTGCTCAGCATGAGGTACACACACCCGATTCTGCTGTTCACCTTGCTTGACTCCCGTACTATAGTGAATCTACCATCGCGAAAGACGGGGACGTGTAGTTCTATTCATTTGCGGACCGGAATCAAGGCTAACACAGTTGACTGAAATAAATGCAAGGAACCGGAGGCGGCTATACGAAGAAAAATAATACGGGTTATGTTAAGCTGTCCGGAAAAGAGCCAACCGAATTAACGGAGAGAAGTTCGTAATATCTCAAAATAATCGCAGTACACAGACTTTAGCAAGAGATGCAATGAGAACATTATCCCTTTCGTGAAGAGACGCCATATTTTTAGATTCGTGTTCTCTGCTTTATAATAATGCGTAAAGCATCAGTACACATGAATTGGCAATTGGTATTTATCTACAACTAAATCATTTATAATTGTAGTTCTTGCATGCTGTTTTGATTTAAGCAACCGAACGATGTCTCTGACGTCAAAGTTCAGTATATGTCAAATAAGGCATGAAAGATCTGCAATGCAATTGCTGATACGTCGTTCAGATTCACTGCATTCCTAAAACCAGCCTGTTACAACAGCCAGAACAGCAAAGAATGAAGAATCAGCTATTATCTAGCAGTTTTTTTCTGCCTCACGTAGCCTATGCTGAGCTTTATTAATGGCTAAATGCTTCAAGTACAGCTGTATGTATGACCATTTGCGCGTTAATTACTGGTAAACTGACTGCTTGTACTCACAAAATGACTCAGATTGAGATTTAAATTTATTGGCTCAGTCGCTTTTGACTGTATAGGAATACCACTCTCTGAAAGTAATCCTCGTAACCGCTACAGCAACAGACCTAAACGTTTTAAACAGATCAATATTTCATGACGGGTACCAGTTCACTTCCTACAACGCCAGGCGTTGCAATGGATTTAATGTACTGAACTTAAAGCGAACGCAGCAGCCATATTCCCATTGCCACAGTCTCCTCATGATTTTACCGCTAGTGGCCGCCATTACGGTGAGTGCACCTACATGAGGTGCTTAGAGGAGATATTTTGTATCAAAAGGACTTTTTCGTGTTTTTTTTTTAGCAAGCATCCTCTGCACTGCTATGACGGCGCAACAGCGAGTTAACACAACCTCCTTTTAGTGCATTGCCTCACTTGACACCGTAGTTGCTCTATATGAACTTCACATTCATGTTCTTCGTAGATCTATAGGGTGCCGCAAGTGACGCCATAGGCGGGGGACTATGCTTGTCACCATGATCATCACGGGTTTGAAATTTCTGGCAATAACGCCTGTCGGGGTTGCACAGTACACCGAAGTTGGCTTTATGTGAACTGGTTGAGGTGCCTGCTGTGGAGCACCCTTTCGCGTTAGAGCGCCTCTGCCCCCATCTAGCATTGCCATGACCAAAGGAAATGATAATGACGTCATCTGCACCAGTCAAGCCTGCATTCCTGGCGCAGGCTGTCCCCGTCGGCGTCGCCCTTCTCGCTGCCGCCCGAGCTGTGCGGGCCTCTGCTGCAGCTGCCCCTGGATCTGTGCGCTGCCCTGCGCCGCGGTGGCGAGCGTGGAAATGTGCTGCTGTCGCCGCACTACGCGGCCTGCATTCTGGTCATGATGCACCACGGCGCCGCGGGGAACACGAGGCACCAGCTCGGACACCTGCTCGGTTTTCCGGAAGAGGACGGCCCACCGACGTGAGTCGACACGTTGCATAACATCATCTGTAGAAGTCTATTAAGAAACGCGAGGCGAATATTTTTGCGATGAAGTAGCAAGTTTGATTTGTTGCTAAAGGCAAATTAGGAAATGGCGACTGAGAGCTCATGAACTGAACGAAAGAAATCACATTAACAGATTATGTAATACTGGCAGAAAGTGTAGATTTTTAGATGACTTCCCACTTTGTTTCCCTCCCGTTTTTTTCCAAGTCTAAGTTAGTGACCATCCACCGATTTCAACTGCTGTTAACGCCTCGATTGTTTTACAGGTTTGTACAGATAATTTTAGATCGCAAATTGCATCACAACATGCTGTCCTATATACAGCTCGCATTACGGGCTTTGATGGATGCCACCACTTTCCATACCGCGGATAATACATAGTGGAAATAGTTAAAACTGTTTGCTTCCCACCAGCACAGCGTCCCTTTTTTCGCGTTCATGCAGCACAAACGCGAAAAAGAGGCAGAGATGTGCACAACACCGGCGCTATCAATTTTCTGTTTATACTTTTCTCTTTGTGGATATTTGTATACTGCCTTTAATGATGTGAGAGAATCTTCCAAATGCGGTCCACCCCCTTCTAGTTACTTTAGTTATTTCACATTCGTGATCCGGATGTGCAATACCTGCCCTAAGTAGACGTATTCCCTTATCACTTCAAACGCCTCGCTACTGCTCTACACTGCTGTTCCCTTCCGAGACCGATGAAATTGAAAATTGGTTTTTGGGGAAAAGAAATGACGCATTATCTTTTACGCATATCTCGGCGGACACTTGAACGGTACCGTAAGGGAAGGGATAAAGGAAGGACTGAGAGAAGAGAGGAAGAAAGAGGTGCCCTAATGGAGGGCTCTGGAATAATTTCGACCGCCTGGGGATCTTTAACGTGCACTGACATCGCACAGCACACGGGCGCCTTAGCGTTTCGCCTCCATCAAAACGCGGCCGTTTAACACTATACTTTGGTTTTATTCATATTAATTCATCCTTTGTGTCAGCACTTGTGTCGAGTGCGTCTCTGCCTCTTGTGTTTAGTATGGCGCATCACCATGAGTCTCCACCAACTCGCCCAGTTATTTGTTCTGTTGTTCCTCCTTTCCTGCCCCGGATAATTTTAACCATGAATGTTTGCCGCGGTGGCTCAGTGGTTAGGGCGCTCGGCTACTCATCCCGGAGTTCCCTGGTTCGAATCCGACCGTGGCGGCCGCTTTTCGATGGAAGCGAAACGCAAAGCCGCCCGTGTGCTGTGCGATGTCAGTGCACGTTGAAGATCCCCAGGTGGTCGAAATTATTCCGGAGCCCTCCACTACGGCACTTCTTTCCTCCTTTCTACTTTTACTCCATCCTTTATCCCTTCCCTTACGGCGCGGTTCAGGTGTCAGCCGATATCTGAGACTGATATTGCGCCATTTCCTTTCCCCAAAAACCAACTTTCATTTTCATTTCTCTGAGGAAAGCAAATTGCACATTAGCTGTCCCACATCACGGTGGACACCCGAATTGCGCCCTAAGGGAAGGAATAGAGGAGGAAGGGAAAGAAGATACTTAGAAAGAGGTGCCGTACTGGAGGCCTCCGGAATAATTTCGACTACCTGAGGATCTTTAACGTGCACTGCCATCGCACATCGCGCTGGCTCTTTTTCCGTTAAGAAATTGAAAATTGGTTGTTGGGGAAAGGAAATGCCGCAGTATCTCTCTCACATCTCGGCCGAATGCCGCAGTATCTCTCTCACATCTCGGCCGACACCTGAACCACGCCGTAAGGGAAGGGATAAAAGAGTGACTGAGATAAAAAAAAAGGCGACCCGCCGCGTTGGCTCAGTGGTTAGGGCGCTTGGCTACTGATCCTGAGCTCCCGGGTTCGAACCCGACCGCGGCGGCTGCGTCTTTATGGAGGCAAAACGCTAAGGCGCCCGTGTGCTGTGCGATGTCAGTGCACGTTAAAGACCACCAGGTGGTCGAAATTATTCTGGAGCCTTCCACTACGGCACCTCTTTCTTCCTTTCTTCTTTCACTCCTTCCTTTATCCCTCCTCTTACGGCGCGGTTCAGGTGTCCGCCGATGTATGAGAAAGATACTGCACAATTTCCTTTCCCGAAAAACCAATTTTTATTATGATTATTACTATTAATATTATTAATATTATTATGGGCCCACCATAAAGCGAAACGCCCTGGGCTGGATACATGGGCGGATGAATTTCGCCGCTTGCGTTCCCTTTGCAAACGCCTGTACAAGCGGGATCATGAGTCCTATCTTGAATATTTAGAGAATAGTGCCTCTAATCGTCCTACAGAATTCTGGCGATACGTTCGCAAGCGTTCGAATAAATCTGATAGTCATATTCACTTAGTTGACTCTTATGGGAATGAAATTCGGTATGTCGCTGACGGCTTTGCTCAACACTTTTCCTCCGTGTACAAATCTCCACGTTGCGACTCCGTGTGCCTTCCAGCTGGCGCACATAATTCCGTTCTTCTCGACGAGAAGTTAGCAAGTGAGAGTCTTAAGTGTTTGAAACCATCTTTGTCCCCTGGACCTGATGGCATTCCAGCCGCCATAATAAAAGCCTTCAATAGTACCTTCGTCCCAGTTTTAACCACGATATTTAATAACTGTTTGAAAAATTCTGCCTTTCCCCGCGTGTGGAAAACGGCGCGTGTTTTCCCTGTCTTCAAATCAGGAAACAAATCTGATGTTTCGAACTACCGCCCCATTTCTCTTCTTTGTGCAACCTCTAAGCTTTTTGAATTAGCTTTGCACAAAGTACTTTCCTTCCACCTCAAAAATGTAATCATTCATAATCAGCATGGTTTCATAAAAGGTCGTTCTACTACAACTAACCTTGTGACTTTTATGACGTATACATCAGCTGAAGTCCTTCAGAGGAGTCAGGTAGACGCTGTGTACTGTGATTTGAGCAAAGCTTTCGACGTTGTTACTCACTCATTACTTCTTCAAAAGCTTCTGCTGTTTGAGATCGACGTTTCAATTGTAGCCCTCCTACGCAACTATCTTCTTGATCGGTCCTGCTTTGTCAGTGTAAATGTACAGACCTCATTTGTTTACACTCCAACCAGCGGAGTTCCTCAGGGCTCGGTATTAGGCCCGCTTCTGTTCTCTGTTTTTATCAATGACGTTTCCTCCGTGGTCAAAAACTCCTCATTTCTCCTTTATGCGGACGATATAAAAATGTTCAAGGCAATACATACTCTTCACGATTGCTTGTCATTGCAATCTGACATATCCGCCTTCTCTGATTGGTGCTTGAAGAATGGGCTCACTCTCAATTCATCTAAAACCAAGGTTGTCTCATTTACGCGTAAAACGCACAGTCTTCTCTACTCTTATTCTGTGAATGGTAGGCCGCTGCCCAGGGTTGATGAAATTAATGACCTCGGCGTACTTTGCGACCGCAGCCTCAGCTTCTCCTCTCATACAAAACGCATTGCTCTACGGGCTATGCGTACACTCGGCTTCATCTGTAGGCTTTCGAGAGAGTTTCGATCCCCACTTCCTTTCTTAAAGCTCTACCTCTCCATATGCTTGCCGCTTTTGGAATATGCGTCTGTTGTTTTGAACGGCACTTGCCAGTCGAACTGTGAAAAAATCGATAGAGTTCAGCTAAAGTTTTTACGCATATTTCAACATCGGTTTTCTTGCAAAACTTCCAGCTCTCGTCCCAGACGGAGTAACTCACTGCAGCTTCCTTCTCTTAGCTGCCGTCGCGTGAGGGCAGATATAATTTTCTTGTATAAACTTCTTCATGGTCACATTCTATGCCCTCAGCTCCTAGCGCGTATCCTTTTGCGTGTACCGCGAAAGAGCATAAGGGAATTCAGACCATTCCAAGTTTCTGCGCTCCTGCACTCCCTCTCCCCTCTGGACAGAATGCAAAAGTTGTTTAATTCTCTTTGTCCTCACCTAGATATATTCGAAAATTCTCTCCCTTCCTTTATATTGGATGTCCGTGACGTTCCACTTTGAGCACTCTTTTTCTCATACATAACTTCCCCTTTCATGCATTTTGTCTTTACTACACTTGTGCGTTTGCACCGGTATTATATTGCTTTTTTCTCTCCTTAATTGTTCATCACGTGTACTTGTTGTCATTAATATTATTTCTTTAATACTGTATACTCACGCCTGATTGTCTGTAACGCGTTCACTAATTACGTTTCTTATTGTGTATGATTGTATTTCTAGTTTGTATTTCAGAGGTTTCATATTCGTTCATATTAGTATTGGCTTTATTCTTGTTTGTATTTTGCTATATGCTGTACTTGGCTGTTATCGGTCGTTCATTCTCTTTGTTTATTGTTTCATTAGTTATTTATATGTCTGTTGCCTGTTCTAGCTGTTTTCATTTACCGCTGTTTTCGCTTTTTTGCTTCATGCTTGCTGTCACGCCTAGTTTGTCTTTTTTTTTTCTATCGCCTTGACTGCTGCATTACCTCCCCTGAGTGTCTTCCTTTGTAGTGAAATAAATTTACATTTTGTGCGTGTGAATGGTGTACCAGCACCAAGACCTTTGGGTTGTTCCTGGGCACAGAAAAATAAAGATTGATTGATTGATTGATTGATTGATTGATTGATTGATTGATTGATTGATTGATTGATTGATTGATTGATTGATTGATTGATTGATTGATTATTGTTATTATGTTCCCCAAATTTTTAATGACTTGCCAGAAGAAGTGTTTTCCGCAACATCAAAAAAGGGCTAAAATCATGGTTCACTCATTGTAACACGGTTCCTATATGTCTGAAAAATGTTCATGATCAGTCACGAATTGTTAAACTACTGTTGTCTTAACTTAGGTTCCTTGCAGTTTATTTTCATTACTTGTTCATGTTACTTTTCCTAACCTTTTGCACGTTGGTCACTATTCATTTCGTGTTAGTATTGGGTTGATATTATGATCATATTCCATGTTTATATTGCACGTCCATCTGCCGAGTTTGCCGGGCAAGTCCCGCAAGCCAATAGAGGCTTTGACAGGCCCGTTTCATTGCCCTGTACCCGTTATGTGCAATAAAAGATTTATTATTATTATTATTATTATTATTATTATTATTATTATTATTATTATTATTATTATTATTATTATTATTATTATTATTATTATTATTATTATTATTATTATTATTATTATTATTATTATTATAAGAAAGGAAGAAAGAGGTGCGGTAGTGGAGGGCTCCGGAATAATTTAGACCACCTGAGGATCTTTAACGTGCACTGACATCGCACAGCACACGGGAGCCTTTACGTTTCGCCTCCATCGAGACGCGGTCGCCGCGATTGTGTTCGAAACCGGGTACACCGGCTCTGTAGCCGTGCGGCCTAGGCAATGAACCACCGCGGCGGGTTTTTCCGTTAAAGTGTGTGTGATTTTCTAAGCTTAAGTTCTTGTCCTTAATATAGAGGTAACCATCACTGCCACCTTCGTTTTCTATCATTGTCAGCCCCACTACGTCCACTCCGGAAAATACCTTTCCCACTGATTCTCAGCCCGGTCCTGCCTCCGCTAAGGACATCTTTTACCCGCAAACCTGCTGATCTCATCTGCTAACCTGATTCTCTGCCACCTCCCGCTAAGTTTGGCCTACTCTCAGAATACACTTCGTTACCCTTTAACGAACCCTTGGTAAGGGTAGATGTTCCTAAACGGTCGTATAATGCAAATATCGCAGAGATACCATCGCCGACGCGTCCTGCTGTGGCGGCGCCTCCGGCGTTCGCCGGGGTTCGTATTTGGAGACCTTCGGGCTGCATGCGTGCCGGCTCTTCTGCAGCGACTTCCACCGGCCGCGGCAGAAGCTTGGCTCTGCGGGCTCCATGACGGGCTACCTGGCGCTCTTCCACGACGCCAGCGTCCGCCTGTCGGCCCGCTACCACCGGCCGCTGGTCATGCTGTCGCCGCAGATACACGCCAGGTGCGGTCCTCTTATGACGAAAATGGAGACGTCTTGTCTTCCGTCCCCTGCCCCTTGTATGTCTCTCGAATAGCTGTCTCTCGACTAGCATCTCGAGTAGCTGAACAGCACTCTGTGGTGCTGCTTAGTGTTTAGCGTCCAGAAGCACTGCATGCACTACGAGAACGCTGTAGGGAGGGGGTTCCGGATTAATTGAGATGACCTGGTGTTCTCTTGACAAGGGCGTGTATTGCATCCCGCCTCTATCGCAAAGCAGCCGCGAGATCGGCATTCACTCCGGTGGCATGGCGCTCAGTAGGCGACGACGCGGAGGCCATTGGGCCAACGCAGCGGCTCATGAGCCGTGTCATTAAACACTTGATGAGTGAGCCGCCTTCATAAGCCGATTCTGATGGAACGAAAAAGAAACGCGCGTAATGCACTCCATCCAAGGATTGTCACCATAAAAGCACACCTGATGATGCGCTTTTCATGTCCTTCAGGAACCAGCACACAAAAAGACATAGTGCGAATTCATTCATTCATTCGCTCATTCTGTATTTATACCATATCTTGCAAAATAGACAAGGGATTCCGTTCAATCTTTTGTAAAACAGCGCGAACAACGTCGGACAAGAACAAGGAGGACACGGGACGAGCGCTGCCCGGGTCGCCCAACTGAACGTTCTGCTTAGTCCGTTCAATCGTTATTCTTGTGCTCGGTGTCAATGTGCGCTGATTCCTCTAGTATTTGAAAATAACCTGTCTAGCCCAACGGCAAGTGTTGCTTTGATGTCGATGCCTTCGAGAGTGTCGTTCAAGGTACGAATATCTTTGTGCCTTTTGGATCACTGCAGGGACTTTGCCGCCTGCTCCGAGCAGTGCCGCCAGTCGATGGACGGCCTGTTCCGGGCTCTGTCCGGTTTCGCCTTCGACAGTCCCGTGTTCACCTCAGAGTGCGTCGGTCCCAGCTCCCTGCTGGTGTTCGCCAGCCTGGCTGTCCTCGAGACTCATCTGCCCGCCCTGTACCGGACGTGCCGGAGAGCGTTCCGGGAGGCCTCCGGCACCACCAGACTCGTGAACACAATGCGTCGAATGGGAGCGCCCTACCGCTGGGCGAGGTACGGCAGGTAGCCCGTGCTCTACCAGCGCCTTCTGGTTCGCTGCACCAGCTGGCTGTACGCAGAATCGCTCCTAAATTGGCTCGCACATTATAGGTTTAATGCATGGCAATGTATTTCCAGGCTACGTTACCGAGCCAGCATATCCTGTTATGGTTACTGAGGCTTGTTGCGGTAGCCCGTAATGTACACTTACTGCATATCACCAGTTATGTATTGTAACGCCTCGTATTTATTAGGTTATAGCCAGCCATGTATAAGTAGTATGGTGAAAATCTAAGCACCTGCATATCATTTATTAGCTTTGAATTCCTAGCGATTTAAATGGGTGCTACATAGTCGTTGTGCAATGCATGGGACTGCCTGTAATAGACAGGCTATCGCAGGCGTGAGCTGTAGGTACTTGGCGACATATTCTGTGCTACCGGCACCGGAAATTTCCGGGATATCAAAATCTCTAAAATCGAATGGCCGCGCAACGTCAAGGATGCCGTGTAAACAGGAAGCGTGACCCCAACCACTGTCGCTGTAAAAAGGCGGGTCATTGTAGTTATCACCGAAAATTTCTCGGTGGCCCTTCCGCACCTTCTTCAAATCTTATCATCGTGCAACACTCAGGCGTATCTAACCGGCTGTCCTACGCACAACCTGCACCACAGGTGCGTCGACATCGGGGCGACGGTGCTTGAGGTTCCGTTCGAGTCTCCGCTTGTCGAGTCCATGCTCGTCTTCCTACCGGACCCCACGACCCCGGACGAGCCCGATGGCCTGGCCTCACTCGAGCGGAGTCTCTCCAGGGAAAAGATACTGGACTGTCTGGCACGACTCGAGCATCGTGGTCCCGTCGACGTAACCCTACCTCGACTGAGACTCCGCTGCGCCACCGACTTGGCGCACATCATGCCCGCCATGGGCGCCCCGGATGCGTTCGGCGAAGCGGCCGACTTCTCCAACATGGGCAACGTCGCCAGCAATGAAAGCAGCGACGGCACCAGCGCTGGTATGGCCACTGAAGAGTGCTAACCTTAAATAACTTATTATACGATGCAAGCGTAGGGAAAGGAGGAGCCGGTTATCACAAACAAATGAACTAAGTCAAAGCGAAACTAAGAAAAGCCAAGAAATTAGTGTAACTATTTTATGGTGAAAGATACCTGGTTAGAAAGCAAAAAAAATTCGTTGGAGGCACTTATATATCTTTTAACTGCAGGAAGGCGAAAGCCAGTGGACAGTTTGCTCGAAGTGTAGTTGGCAGGTTGCCTTGTCACGTGACTTAGGTGACCTAGATGTAACGGACGGACAAGGTTACGTGACTTGGGCTGTAACGGACGGACACCGCGAGGTCACGTGACCGGACGGGCGGTTACCGCGAGTATGAGCCATTAAAGGCTTTCGCCTTAATAGCAATTGACGGGGTGAAGTACATCCTAACCATTCGCGGCCACTGTCTCCGTAATGTCGGGTTCTGGTTAGAGTTCAAGTATTAGTTTAGAGTTACGCACTCCGCGATGGTCCAGTGGCCCTGACACTCGACTGCTAAACGTGGTAGTCCTTGCGGTTTGACCCCTGTCGCGGCGGCCACATTTTCATAATGCTAAAATACATGAGATTTCGTGGCATGCCAGAGTGCCCATGCGGTCAAAATTGATGCCGAACCCTCCATTGCATCTGCATTGCACTGCACGAATCATCCACTTTAGCCAACATTGCTTTGGCTAGGAAACCATGGCTAGATAAGAAAACAATGCGCAACAAGAGAGATGCATGACCGTACAAAATTAAAGATAGGCTGTACAAATCTCTCACTGACAAAACAAATTTGACATAAATAATGACATAGGGTATGCAATAAAAGGGTGTTGTGAAAACTCCTCCACCGGCTTGGACTCTACCAGCTTGCCCCCTTGGAACACTGCTAAATTCTACACATACACGCGCGCGCCGACGAACACAAAGTCCGTGATTTCTTTGTCAAATGAGGCGGACACGTGTCAGATTTTCGGCCAATTACGGCTCTTGCTGGTTTTTTTTTAAATAAGTCGTAGCCTGGTTTCTGGGATAACTTTGGAGCGGGATGAAGATTAGTATTCTATTCTTTTCTTCTAGCTCAGTGAATGTGCCTTCTGTCTCAAGTGCTATCAGCCGCTCACGATCTGTAATTTTCAAACGTTCCCTGCTCCGGAGTTTTTTGTTTTTGCACGCAGCACCAGTAGCAAAGAAACAGCGAAATCATCATACCAGCAATGACCACTTCAAAATACGGGATCCAAAAATACTTTTCTGTTTGCTTGTTATAAGGATGTTTCCTTTGTTTAAGTAATGGACTCAACCGTTCCTATATTTCGCTCGCATGTCAGAAAAGGCTCTTTTCGGAGTGAAGAGTTCGCTTGTGACTCCCACCTGCTAATTTCAGGCGGCCCTTAAGATGGGCAGATTTGTTATGTTGGTTAGGAAGTAATGACTCTTAGTGTCCGCCTTCGAGAAGCCGTATGTTTATGGACAAAAGCTCCGTATAAGCTTCCTCAGAAGCTTCCCATCTGAAATTCAAATTACGCTCCTGAGTGATTACTCCTTAAATAAAATCTAATCCCCACTAGGGTCTTCCTCTAAATGCAGTGGATTCTCTTACGTGTGTTTTGCTCACATCTTTACTTCTATGTCTCTCGTTTTTTTTTTTCAACAGTAAGAAAAAACACTTTGCGCATTCTTTTTTCCTACTTGGTCTTCAAAAAGGTTTCTTGATTTCTGCTACGCAGTCCGCCTGAAAGCGTCGGCCGCCAAGCACTTCGCCGTCTTCCGCACCGGGGTCCGATCAGCGGGAGCCCAGTCGACGCCCGCTCTGCCCCCGATCGCCGACTGCGCCGAGCGGCCGAACCTCGACTTCACGGTCGACCGGCCCTTTCTGTTTCTGGTGCTCGGCAGGGACCCCGACAGCGTTCTCTTGTTCGGCTCGGTTACGCGGGCTAGCTAGGACCCTTGCGCCAAAGAGCGCACTGGCACCACTCTGGAGGAACTCTGTTTCGTTCGAGTGGTGCCTCTGGTGCGGGGTCCCGTTTTTAGGGCAGATCTCGGCCGTTCCTTGTTATGGGCGGGTTTTCGAACGATGTGGTGCGATAGCATGCTTGCTTGGGTCGGTTGCAATAACTGATCGACAGAGACAACCTGCGGGGCGCCGAAAAATGTGGCTACGCTGCACGGGCGAAGCTGCGCAGAGCAGCTCAGTTTTCGGCTCCGTTATTCGTTAATGGTGCAGTCTTCACACGAGTGAAGTCATCAAAACGTATTATTGATATAGTTCACGCGCACGCACGCAAAATATGATTAAATTGACTCTACGTACGTTCTGCACGTTCTTCATTTTTGTTATAACGGGTCGAGAAACATGATACGGAATTATTTCCAACAGATGATATCTAACAAATCTCCGTTCTTTGTAAAGACAGTACCCGACAGCAGCTAGACCCATTTCAAGCTGTGGGAGCGCCTCAGCGCTGTAAGCGCGATGTTTATATGCATTTTTCGGTCTGCTTAATCTAGTAGGCTTTCGTCTTGTCATACTGCATACTTGCATTCGTTTTATGGCATAGATCTGCTAAAACATGCATTCTATGTAACGGCGTATATTGCAGGTGCTGTAATCACTGACACGATTCACTTTGAGACCTGTGCAAGCGACACTCATCACGGCATTGTAAATCGGGAGCTATTAAGCGCATACAGCCTCTCGAGCTGCATGAAGAAAAAAGAGCTTACTGACGGCGGAAGGAAGCCGTGATATCGTGCGACCAGGAAGGAAAACTTTTTCACTGCACCACAATATTCCAATATAGTCCATCGATTCTTCACTGCGCCACAATATTTCAACATAGTCCATAGATACTAAAGCAGCGGTGGCCAAGTGGTTCAGCACCCGCCTCGCATGCGGGAGGTGCGGGGTTGGAAATCCAGTGCTGCGGGGCACCCACTAGTGATACAATGGGTAAAAGCTTCCCTTGGCCTGGTGCTCGGTTTCTTTAGGGTGAAATGCTTGGGAAGCGGGTCTTTGACCCCCCCCCCCCCCCCCCTTGAGTAGAAGAAACAACCTTGCGTCATGGCGCTCTTTGGCCACAGATGCCCTTGCACAGTAAAAATCCGTTATCATCGATACTAAAGCAATGATGTTGAGGTCAAAGCTTATATTGCGGCCTTCTAGTACAGAGCTCTGTTGACATCACCGTTCTTTTTATTTGGCTACCGTGTACTGGCCATGCGTGAACCAAATGTAGGCGACAGTGCTTCCAGACCTGCAGCTAAATAGCCTGCTTAAGAAATAAATTAGTTTTGTTCGGAAAAATCTCTATTGCTCGAATTAGTTCGTTTATTTTACTATTTTACTGAAGAGTTCGGCTTACGTCCCAAAATTCGCCTTGCTCCAGCTAGTACCATATTTCAGCCCAAACTTTGACCAAGTACATGTATTATTTCACATGAACTCACCCAGCTCGCCGTCGACTCAAGAATGGCCCAGTAAGTGGAAGCGCTTACGTTTGCCGTCGGCGTGCATGTGCACATTGCAGAAAACATGCAACCCAGTAACACGGAAAATTATCCTTGCAGTCAGTCTTGGCGACCAATGACAGCATCCACAAAGTGAATTACGAACGTCATCTTGAGCTCATACTACTGGCGCTCACGAGTAAAGCTAAACAAAATAAGCTTTGCTGGCTTTGATAATGCTACTTGCTCTTTCTCACTGCTCGCCAAAAGCTAATCTCGTCAACAAAAGTTCACGGTACGCGGGACGCTTAGGTAACCTTAAGAATGGATTCTGATATTTAGATTTCACACTTTTCGCAGCTTCTGTCACAAAGTCTGTGTGTGTGTGTGTGTGTGTGTGTGTGTGTGTGTGTGTGTGTGTGTGTGTGTGTGTGTGTGTGTGTGTGTGTGTGTGTGTGTGTGTGTGTGTGTGTGTGTGTGTGTGTGTGTGTGTGTGTGTGTGTGTGTGTGTGTGTGTGTGTGTGTGTGTGTGTGTGTGTGTGTGTGTGTGTGTGTGTGTGTGTGTGTGTGTGTGTGTGTGTGTGTGTGTGTGTGTGTGTGTGTGTGTGTGTGTGTGTGTGTGTGTGTGTGTGTGTGTGTGTGTGTGTGTGTGTGTGTGTGTGTGTGTGTGTGTGTGTGTGTGTGTGTGTGTGTGTGTGTGTGTGTGTGTGTGTGTGTGTGTGTGTGTGTGTGTGTGTGTGTGTGTGTGTGTGTGTGTGTGGCAGTTACTTTGCAATTTTCGGTAGATCAACCACCATATTTGGAATGCTAGCTGCAGTCGCATGCAACTATCCGATATGCTGTACGGTGCCGATATTTGCATAATTTTTTTTATTCCTTCAATATCGAGTATTTCTTTCTGTATATAAACTAGGCTGGTTGTAGCCCGTTGGCCGTGTTGTGATGACATAAGCTCGTGTGACCTTTCTCCATTATTTGATTTGAACCTGGTGCCCACAAGCCGATGGCCACGTTGCAGCCTGCCATGGTGAATTGTACTAATCAATTGTGATAATGCACATGGTCACGTCACCTCTCGCAACCAAAAAGGGGTGCCTCGTCAGGGCAGGCTTTGATGACTTCGCAAAGTAGCGTAACCTTTCTCGACCAGTCAGCAAATTTCGTGACAACGTACGTCAGCCGAGTTATTTTTTGGAGATTGCTAGTTCTCTCGTTATCGCATTTTAAAGAAAAATTGCTCCAGTCACGTAAGTTAATCTTTTCAAATGTGCGAAACGCTTTGTAAAAGTTTGGAACCACCCTCAGGCTTTTCATTCCCTTGTTCATTTTGTGTTTATCAACAACCATCTTCCAAACCTGCGTGTCCTAAACTCCAATGTGTCTAATAAGGTTTCAACCACAGCCTTCTCTATCATCACCGTCCTTTATGCTGTGGCAGCTAGTGCATGTGTACCCGCTGCAAAGGGACCCATACATCATCATGTGTGGGACTGTACCTATGAGAGAACTTATTCTTCCGCGAGTGAGGGGGGGGGGGGGGGACATTATTTGCCGCAGTCAACGCCGAGATCACAGCCACTAGGTGCCATTGTTGAAAGCGGGGCAAAAGAAACAAAACAAGAACACGTGTAAGAAATGCTGCCTCTGAGTGGCTTTTCTTCTGTCGTCGCTTTACTTTGTGAGCCGTGCTCAGTGTGATGATGAAAATTTCCTAAACACCTCTATGTTTTTATTTCGCCGGTTTCATATACATATACCTCAGCAGAATTTTTGCACGCCAAAGTGGCTGGCAAAATTAAAGAATAAAGTTTAAAGATCTTAGCTGTGCATCTTCGAGAAGAAGTATATTTACACGAATGTGAAATATGACGTGGAAAAATCCGGTCATTCCCTGGGCTGTAATCAGATATGGGAAGTTTTTGAGGGACAGCTAAGGAAAACTGAATAAAAGCGCAATAAATATCTCAGATACACTTCCACGTTTTCAAAATGGTAACATTTCGACGTGGATGAAGCTGGTATCTCTGCACGTGCAGTGAAGCGAAGCCCTCGGACGCATCGCGAGCTCTGGCTACCGAGTCTGTCTGTTTCTCGCTTTTGCCGACCTGACTCCGTTGCTGTACTTTGTGCCGAAACCTGCAACCAAAGGTGCCAGCAGGACATCGACATCGTGGACGCCCTTTGAGTGACCACAGCTGAAACTGCGGGCCCGCTCGTGTCACAAGGTGAACGCGGACTACACCGGCGAAGAGGGGCCACAGTGAACCACCCTTAGAAAAACTGTACAGCGAAGCATTAACACCATAAAGGGATGAAATGCCGTTCTGAAGACCGAAATATGTAGGCCGTACTGAGTGGTTCGAATCGAATCTGGCTGATCTCAACAAAAGCGGGCGTTCAAGAAAATCACTGACGAGGACTTCCCTGCTGACTCTGGAGACATGATGCAGTATGCGGACACTGCGGATACTGCGGAAGATGTGCAGGGTCTGCTTAAAGCGCTGAATACGAAGGTGCTCATCGCTCAGCGTTCACCGGCAGCAATGCCTGTGGTACCCAAGAGCGGTGGTCCTCACCGAAGAATAACACCGCAGCCCTTCAGGGCCAGGCTGCCTGCACTCCTGCTACGCGGCTCCGTGTACGAGCTCTGCACATTGACAAGCTTCTGGGAGCAGCTCAAGGAATTGATGCAAAACGCCATCGAGTTTACCTGTGACGAAGCAGCTTCCCACGGGGCCCCTGCATTTCCGGCTACTGATCGAGGAATACTACGTCAGCGTATTCCTCTTAAGCTGGCTCTACTTCAGCTACATACTTCCAGGGGAATGCCTTCTGCACGGGCCAACATATGGATACCGGTGCACGGCAACACAACGGAGCCTACCGGCGACGAAATCGGCCCACAAACAGCCGCGTCGTTCTTAGCGACAGAAGCAGGAGCACAACCACATCCGGTTCCTCCCGGACTGCCTACAATCCCTACGGTCACAACCGGGAAGAAACTGACAGCAGGTGGCCAAGCTTCTGGGAGAAGTTCAAGGTTCTAGTTCATGACAACGATATGAAGCCTATCGACGACGGAACTGTCCAGCAAATGTCGACAACGTTGTTTTGTGTTTGTTAATGTAAATAATTAGTGAAAATTTGCTGTTATTTATCGTAATATACTAAACCTGTTTTGTAGTCACCGCGTAATCTGATAATGGTCTGTCCTTCACTCCGTGCCAAATCGCATGCCATGAAGCCGGCGGCATGCGACACTTCTGCACAAAGATGGTTGTGATTACCTTTTGCGAGCATTACTTAGATACATTCATCAAATGACATATTTCGCTGCAGTTCAATGCTTTCCTATGCATCGTAGAAGATTGGCAACCTGTTTTCAGTTACCTGTCGGCGGAGCTGCGAGCAATATGCGTGAGTATTTCACGGTAATTTCTGTGGGGCATCAAAATTTGTGCTACCACGTTAGCATGAGTACGTACAGCATTATGAAGGTTTTAGTGGCTTCGTTTGCGACGCCAATGCCCCAAATCTCTCGGAGGCGATAGCAATTTCTCCTCACAGCGCGAGGTTCTCTAAGGGACTCAGGAGAAAATCCTGTGGGCTGTGTTTTTGACAACGGGCGTGCAGTCAGGTCAGAATGAAACGCTTACATATGCGGCACTTCTCTACTTTGCAGTGGAATTTCTTTACGACCGGTTTATAAATATGTGCCTCTGTAGGCGCTTTGTCCTAGAACATGAATCACGCTAGCTGTACGCTGCAGGCCAGAGAACACATACGAAATGATGTGCTTTAACGCGACATCGTTAAGGCTGCTACCCACCCTCAGTGGAGGATTGGCCTTGCGCGGTGTCTTGCACGTTCAAACCGTAGTGACACACTGACGCAATTAAAATAGACATTGGCTTCTGTTCTGCAGAAAGTCCGGCGTCTTTTCGTCGTCGTGAGCGAAAAACCCCTGGAGACGCAATCCATGTCACTTGACCTTCATCGGATCCTGCCCACTGGATTGTGAACTCTTTTTTTTAGTAACTCAAACTGGTAAAGGGTGCAGCCAAAAACAGGAATGATAAGAAGTAGAATAAACAGTTCACGATCAATCACGTCCACGAGTGTTCGCCATTTGGTGCCGTTCGTGTCAATTCACACTTTTCAGCATAACGACTATGTACATCTTCCAGCTTGCAGGTCTTTCGAAACCTAGTGTCTTATTATATTCTAGATTTGACGGTTTATGGGAGTTCAAAGTCCCAAAGCCACTCAGGCTATGATAATATTCTGGATATGAATCATCACCATCATCATCATCATCATCAGCCTTACTACACCCACTGCAGGGCAAAGGCCTCTCCCATGTCTCTCCAATTAAACCTGTCCTTTGCCAGCTGCATCCACCCTTTGCCTGCAAACTTCTTAATCTCATCCGCTCACCTCACCTTCTGCCGCCCCCTGCTACGCTTACTTTCTCTTGGAATCCACTCCGTTACCATTAAGGACCAGCGGTTATCTTGCCTTCGCATTACATTCCCTGCCCAAGCCCATTTCTTTCTCTTGATTTCGACTAGGATGTCATTAACCCGTGTTTGTTCCCTCACCCACTCTGCCCGCTTCAGATCTCTTAACGTTACACCTATCATTTTTCTTTCCATGGCTCGCTACGTTGTCCTTAACATAAGCTGAACTCTTAAGCGCTTGCTGGCAATGTATTCTAAAGGTCGCTGGTATTGTTCACTTTTAGGAATGAAATATCTTAAGATCAAAAAACACAGTCATATCCCAATAGGCGTACATGGCTGGTTTATGGGGGTTTAACGTCCCAAGGCAACTCAGGCTATGAGAGACGCCTTAGTGAAGGACTCCGGAAATTTCGACCACCTGGGGTTCTTTAACGTGCACTGACATCGCACACTACACGGGCCTCTGGAATTTCGCCTCCATTGAAATTCGACCGCCGCGGCCGGGATCGATCCCGCGTCTTTCGGGCCGGCAGCCGAGCGCCATAACCACTCAGCCACCGCGGCGGCAATAGGTGTACATACATGTACTTGATTGCAGGCTCTTTTCGCTGCTCATCGCCAGAAGTCGTCAGTTCCACTGCGACTGCTATCTTCTGAGCTAAAGTTTACGTTTTGCGTCGTCCGTTTGGGCGTGTTTTTCATCAAAATAAGAAGAAATTAAAACTAGCCCTAATTGTAAGCGAATTTACTGACAGGCTAACGTGTTTACATACTGTGTTTATCACACTATGGTTACCGTATGTGTATGTGTCGGATATATCACTGAGTGAGAAGTCATTTCGCGCCTAATGTGTCCATTTTATGTCCTTGTCGAATGTGTGTGCCATTTGGTCTACTCGCTCAACGGCGCACAGCAATCCCTGCTGGTCTGTGAAATGCTATGGGGAATCAGCATCGCTGGCGTCATCACGTACACCTCCCGGGGCTTATGTCTACGCAACACTAGATTTTCATTACTCGGCTCATTCAGCAAGGTGGCATACTCGATGAGCTACGTGTAACGAAGTACACCTATAATAAAGCCACGGCTGACCACAGGAAGGAAGGTTTCGAATAACAGATGCCTGTTGTCCATGTGCCTATTTCTTTTGGCGCTGTCTCTGTGTCTCGACACTTTCGCGCTTGAATACAAGTGCCTACTCCGGTGAGTGGACACGTTTCGCTGAAGTAATCCTTTGTACCCCTTTCCCTCTACAAAAACAATTAGTTTAATTTAATTTCATTTAATTGTGCGCTTTTGCTGCTATTTCATTGTTACAGAAGCACGCCGGCTCGTCTACCGTATTCGTGCACGCGCCGGTGCAGGCCTGATACGACAAGGATTAAATTTTTTGCGCTAACCTCAGTCCCCCATAAACGGCTGCCACAGGTTAAAATAAACTTCGCACTCATTGTAAAGCCACTAAGGTTAATTTCGTCATAAATCAGCAAAACACGCAATAAACGCGTACGTAGGGTGATGCAGAGTATACAGTGCAAGGCATAAGACAAGGGACAGAAAAAGGAAGACACATACGAGCGCACATACGCCAGCTGGGATACATGACGAGGGTGGTTTCCACTAAAACCTCCTGTCGACAACATTCACACTGTCCCGCCGATGACACATCTGCATTGCAAGTGCACTGGACCGCAAAACCGGATGCCGAGTTCATCATTTCTTCGAAGCACAGGCTCGGAAAGCACCCTACTCGATATCAGCAGAACCAGACAATGGAGGGCATACAACTTTGACAGATAGCAATAAAATTGGCGAAATAAAACATTCCATCCGTCATAGATCAGGGTGATAAGTGCTGCTTTCATTTTTTTCTGTAGCGTGCCTTTCAAGTGACGGCTATCGGGTGCAACGATAAGAGGACTACGTAGGTCGGATTGCTGATATGTTTACCGGCGAGGACCTCCACCATCAGGACTTGTTTCGAAATGTCCCTCGCCGAGCGACAGTGTTCATTGTGCTCTTCACCGCAGCCGTGATGTCCACCCGTGCGCAAGATGCGACCCTGCGGCACTCGAGGGCCAACAACGCTTTCGGGCTTTCCTTGTTCAGCGAACTCCGTTTGACGAGGCAAGATCAAAACGTCTTCTTTTCCCCGGCGAGCTTGAGCATCGCCCTGGGACTCCTGTATACCGGCGCCCGGGACAAGACTCTTTCGGAGCTCGCCTCTGTTCTTGGACTCGCTGATGCCGGACTGGTCGACAGGAACGCTGTCTTGTCTGCCTACAAGTCGCTCGTCGACGTCGAGTCTCCGAACGCCACCTTGGATATAGCCAGCACTGTTCTTATTAAGCAGAGCGCCAAAATACTGGATCAATACAAGTGTGACGCGGCATGGTACTTCCACGCGCAGGTGCACTCGGTAGACTTTTTGCGGGAAGGTTCCAAGGTAGCAGCCGAGATCAACGAGTGGGTGAGCGGCAAGACGAAGGGAAAGATTCCCAGGCTGCTGGGAGGCGCACTGCCGGGGAACACCGTGGCTTACCTCATCAACGCTGTCTACTTCAAGGGGACTTGGCTCACCATGTTCCGAGCCAGCGAAACGAAGCCGATGTCCTTTTACAACCACGGCAGAGACGAGGTCAAAGTTCCGACCATGTCAGTTCGCCGAACGTTCTCCTACGCTTATCTTAAGGCAATAGGGGCTAGCGCTTTGGCAATTCCTTATGCAGGAGACAGGTTCAGCATGATCATTGTGCTTCCCAGCAGCAGGACAGGACTTTCGAATGTCGAGCATCTCCTCACAGTTGAGGTCTTGGAAAAGCTGGCCAAAGACCTTGTGGGACAGGACGTAATTGTGCTGCTCCCAAAGTTTAATCTTGAGACTGACTACGATCTGGTGAGCTCACTACGCAAGCTTGGCCTTGAAAGCGCGTTTGACAGCACTGCAGACTTATCGGGGATCAGCCTTGCGAATGACCTGATGGTGTCCGATGTCAAGCACAAGGCCATGATAGAAGTAAACGAAGAAGGAACCGTGGCGGCCGGTGTCACCTCAGTTCGCGTGAAGCAGAAACGCTCTGCACCATCGTTACCCCGACCACCCACGACCTTTCATGTTGACCATCCTTTCTTGTTCTTCATTTGGGACAGTGAACACAAACGTGCTTTGTTCATGGGTGCCATCACAAAGCTCTAATGACCCACCTCTCAACACAGGAGTAATAATAGCTCTGACATTGTTTCGAGCATGCTGTGAAGTTGTCAGACGCACCTGCCTGCACTTTTATAGCAGAAGCACGCATATGCTTTAAATGGCGACGATGTGTGAACCTTACTTCTGAAATAAATAGTATTTGCAATGCATTTCCTGATGCTGCACCCATTAGTACTTAGCTGAATGACATCCGCAAAAATTACATCATTCATATTGGTTCTGGTTTGGCGCTTGCCTGATTTTACGTCACATGTCAAGCATGTATACCTGTAACAAGCAAATTCTTCTGCATGATATCATTTTTTTTTCAGTCCTTGCTATTTCTGGGTTGTTTGACGAATACGTTTTACTTATTCTGTGCATTTTCACGTGGGAGAACAGTGACTGCCCATTGTGTTGAGAAATTCCTGCACGGAGAAAGAAACCTGGTGTTTTATTTCATTTTAAGCGCGAAATAATGACAGGACTGAAGCAAGCTCAAGTAGGTGTTTTCATAGCACCGTCGATGAGGGTTTAATAATTCGCGAACGCAACTCTCTACTAAGCTACATTTTTAAAAGCAGAATGCACGTTGTATACCGGGCTTTTCAGGCTTGCTCTCGACGCTAAAAGTTCTTTGAATACAGATTTATTTATTTATTTATTTATTTATTTATTTATTTATTTGTTTATTTATTTATTTAGCCACAGGGCTAGAGAAAATTACAGAGGGGAGTGGGCTACATAACAAAGTGAAACACAAAACTACTGCAGTATATGTACATATAAATCTAAATATAAATGAGGCTCACAGAAAAAAAGAATGCTGACATCAACGCAATAAAAGAATTAACAGCAAATAGGACACAGTACAAAAAACCAGATAAGCATACAGGACATAACGACAACTTTGGCCAACATTACGAAATGGAAAAGACAAAAAATATCACGCTCAAAAATCATTAACATACGCGCATACAACACAAGGAAAACAAGTGTTCTAAAAAAATTGGCTCCATAAGAAAAATAACTAGAAAAAATAAAAATGACAAGGCTGCAGTTTATTGGGTTTATGACACCAACAGGTTAGTCAGTGCAGACTTGATAACAAAATTATCAGAAATTTCGACGATACATCCCGGGAAGAAATACCAAACTCATGACGACGGCGATGCGACGTGAAACGTAAGAAGGCGGTGTTATTTTATTCTTTAGAATCGGATTGTCATGATAAATCATATGTTATAGGCAAAGACGTAATATTTTTCTTTGTTGCGACAGCAGGGGTAGCGATAACGAGGATGTTGTTGCGGGCTAGTTGGTTTAACATTGCTTAAAAGGGAACACAGGACGGAAAGAGGAACGTACTGCACAGGCGCTGAAGTCAGCGCCTGCGTTGTACGTTCCTGTCTTCGTCCAGCGTTTGCGCGGTTCCTTTTTAAGGGAACCGATAAGCTTGTTTTTATAGTAGAGACGCCTGAAAAGCGGTCCAACGCTCTTGAGAACCGGTTGGTTTTGCCTGGCAAAAATGAGTTTTTCCTCGTTACCGAGCCTTTTTAACACTTGAGTAAGTCATGGCGACTGTCGGTTAGACGGGATGGCCGGAACGTATTTATCGGTGAGCGATGAAACTTTTTCTTCGAATAAATTCCAGTCGGTGTTCACGGAGCGGTCATGAAAGCTTAGAAAGCAATTGTCTAAAAAAGTAGACAGCTCACGGTAAACAGCATCAAAATCGGCATTTTTTTTTTGTCGCGGATATATTTATTCTGGCTGCTCTGGTGAGGCACGGCGCACGTCAAAGAGAAATGAAGCAGCAAGTGATCACCTAACCTTTTTAGGTACGACATGGGCTCGAAGAGGTTAGATGAAGTAGTGAGTACTAAATCTAAAACATTAGAAGTAGTAGACGTACTTCGAGTTACATGCATTGCAAGCTGGAACATGTTGAAATCACTGCACAAATTCAAAAACCTGTCTCCTTCACTGGAAAAAGAATTACAATAGGAATGAACATTAGACCACACACCACTAGGGAAATTAGTCATTTAGTAAAATTGAGGGATTATTTGGGTACCGGACTAATCATATGGGTTACGTGCAACAGTTGGCTGCTGGGATAGTTGGTTGTCAGCCATAATAAAAGGACTCTAGCGCCGAGACATACAAATCACAAGAAATAAGTCATCTGTCTTCTTTCTTGTGTGCGGTACATCTCGGCGCTAGAATCCTCTTATTATATGGATTACGCCTTGAAGGCAGTCGGTTAAAGTTGATCAACAGGACGGAGGCCGACAGCAAACTCCCACTATCAATTTCCAGGAGCAGGTGTGAATTTCAACTAACACAAGTTCTAAAGCGTTTGTGAAATGAATAGGAAAGGACAAAAAGCATCCAAGACGGCTTTAAGAGCGCCTTCGCCGCACCGAGCACCCCTGTCGTACCAATAAATGTTCGGTCTTTTACTGTCGAATTATTCACTGCTATCAATCTTCGCGGACAGCCTGTCTGGCTAAAGTGAAACATATGTCGGCGTCACAAGCATCGATAACAGATCCAAGATAGTCACGTTTTGGAATTATGATTCGAATAATTGTGAATAAACACAAAAGTGAGCTAGTCACCGTTAACTTTAATCAACTGCCCCTCGCGCAGTGCTATTCAGTAAGGGATTCGGCGGTTGGCGCGGAAGCATCAGACTGTCTGTGGACGGAATCGGAGCATTCGACAGGTGGCGTAAAGGCGTTAGAAAATTCGACACCATCATCAGCGGAGTGTCAAATGAAATGCAAAAAGCGGAATGCGTGGGCAAATGTCCAGTTACCCCGTCTGCCTGTCACGGTCAGAGATAGGCGCGCTCATCCGGTCTGCGGCAGTTTCGCGTCTGTTTCGTTTTCTCGCTTTGCCACTGCAGCGCCACATGTATGCCTTCCAGCGATCGCAACATGCTCGGCGCGGCTTCGCTGGCGCCAGCGGCTCTAGGCCACGTGTATGAAGCGAGCGCTCTTATCTCCCTGGCCTGCAGCGCTTCGATTTTGTTTACATCATTGCCTTGTTATCAGCGTCTGCTTGCGACACGAACATCGAAAAATACCAATCGGGTTGCGGTCGGTGTACAACATGGACATCGCTGAATCACTTGTTTCTGGCAGTGAGCAGAACTTACCGCCGTATCGCCACCAAAAATGTGGTGCTTCAGTGGCAAGGCGTGAAAACGACTGTCGAAGAAAACAGGGGCAAAAAACAATCGTGAACTGGAACAGCGCGCTTGTCTCTTATTCCGATAGGCACATGGAGTAAAATGAATCTTTGGCCACGCGCTCCGCTGTTCGCATTTCATTTGACGCCGATAGTACTTACAATGCTGAACGTAAAAGCGCAAGAAACAAGGACGTAGAATAAGACAGACAAAACGAGCGCTCGTGTTGTCTGTCTTATTCTACGTCCTCGTTTCGTGCGCTTTTACGTTCAGCATGGAAAACCAACTCGCCCAAACGCGGCCTTTATTGATTACTTACAATGTTGTTGAAGCGAAGCTTAAATGTTAAGGGTTGGGTTTCGCCAAATTCTGTCCGACGGGTACCAGAATAGTCATCACTTGAAAATTGGTTTTTGGGGAAAAGAAATGGCGCAGTATCTGTCTCACATGTCGGCGGACAATTGAACCGTGCCGTAAGGGAAGAGATAAAGGAGGGTCTGAGAGAAGAAAGGAAGAAAGAGGTGCCGTAGTGGAGGGCTCCGGAACAATTTTGACCACCTGGGGATCTTTAACGTGAACTGACATCGCACAGCACATGGACACATTTGCGTTTCGCCTCCATCGAAACGCGGCCGCCGCGGTCGGGTTCGACCCCGGGTAATCCGGCTCAGTAGCCGAGCGCCCTAACCACTGAGCCACCGCGACGGGTGAGGAGCACTTGCTGTTTGACCTTTGAAGATGAGAATTTGGCAGTAATTGGCCTGCACTTATTCGATGTATACCCGCCGAGCCTGCGGGCTCGCTCGATCAAAATTTCGGAGAGTGGAATTTTCTAGCAAGATGAAAGCACACACACTGACCACTTTTTCTTCTGACTGGCCCAGGACTCTGAGTCTCGGATAAGCCGTAAAACGAAGGTCGTCTCGCGGTTGCCTGTCTTCAAGCTCAGCCTGCTCACAGCGCAGTTGATCGTCTTCACCTGTAAGCTGGTCAGTAGACAGGCGAAGACGCTGCACCCCCTTCGCGACTGTGTCAAGGACTACATATTCGTGCTCAACCTCCGTTACTTCATTGTATATCTCGCTTAGATTTTTCTGTAATTCCTCCTGGGTTCTTTCAAGCTCACCAACCGATTGAATTAAATCCATCTGGTCTTTTTCTATTTTTTCAGTTCGAGTGTTTACAGTTTGTAACATGGCAAACATATCGTCAAATTGCCAGGACTCGAAAGCAGACAACGGGCGCTGCGCCTGGGTTCTCGTGTTCGGCCCGGGTTTGAGCTCCCCACGACATAAGCAGTTGGATTGTAACTTCAATGCATCCATAAAACACGGGAATCTAAACTCCCGGGCGTGGAACAGTAATAGACAAACCTGATTTGATTTCTTGTAGTACATAGAGGTAACAGGACTAACCTGAACGAAGAATCAGAGCAGATTAGTAAGTTGCATCGTAGGGAGCAGAAGATGGTGTTGCCGTCGATCCGGATCCTTCGTACGGCGGAGGGATAGCCGTGCAAATGCGTCTGTTGGACGGCCAAGCGGATCCTCTGGCCTTGTCGGAATGATACGGCAACTTGCTTGCGGCGCTGACAGATGAAGATAGCGATACGGCGCTGAAGTGAGCCCATGCCGTAACCTGAACGAAGCAGAGCGGATTGGTAAGCCGCATCGTAGTTCTATTCTCAGGCTCACTGTAAAAAAAAAAAAAGGAGAAGAACCGCCGACGTCTTTTCGGTTTCTACAAATGTGCCCTTTCGCCCTTTAGACCCAAAGTTTCCTGAATCAGTAAAACAGCCCTACAGTCCTAATCGCCCATTCACATCATACATTTTCCGTAAGAGGAGAGAAAGCTGCATAGCTTTCCTCCGCAGCCGTATGACTGCGCTTGGGTGGATGACAATGAGTACTTACTCTTTTATTAAAGATGTTTTACTAATACTACTACTGCATGCAACCACCATCTAGAAAGTCGAGCAAAGTGAGACTAAACGCATCTCACAAACAAGTTGAGCGCATTAGGCTAAATGTGAACACTGAATTTCTTTAAGACATGGCGGGGAGGTTTAGAATATAACTTCTGAACCTGAGCAGGCGATGGCTAAAACTATGAATCTGTGCACGCTGCTGTGTGCGACGATCATAAAAATCAATCATCTTTCTGACGGCTTTACACAATCAGCCCCCCCCCCTTTTTTTTTGTAAAACCAAAGGTAGCTTTCGAAAGGCCACAGTTTGTCCGAAATATAACGGGGACAAATGGGTTTCTGACTTCCCAACTCTGTTCAGAAGCGATTTTTTTCTAAAGCGCATTGCTTACGTCGAATGCCGCAATTGTAATTCTGACAGCCTTGCAGATGTACAGCTTAAAAAACCACAGTAACACTCTTAATAGAACAACAAGATTTGGAGCCCCTTACTGTCTGCGAAATTGAGCTCATAGCGTCCACTGGATTTGACGCTCACAAACTGTTTTCACACCGACGTTCTCCAACCGGCTCATTAGCCATTACCATCAAAATGAGCGGCACCCAACACCACGTCTCCTACATTTTTAAAAACTCCCAAGCAGCTTGCAGAGCCTACATGAGTGGTCTAACCGCGCACGGCTCTCCGCGTTCAGGGCGGCCATCCCCAACATGATCACGTCATAACATGAGTCCCAGGACATTCTCGATGGCAATATTAGGGCCGACAACCTATCTCGAGAATGTACCTTCTGAAAAGGCTACACTGACTCTACCCCTCTGAGCCCATTTCCCCACCCGCCTAGACAACCTCCGCCTAAATCGGCGCCTATAGCCCCCGTCACCTAAGTAACTTTCCCCTGCGGACTACTACAACCTAAGACGAATCCAAACACTCGCTTCTCCTAATCTTTACCACCCACAACACATTCACCCAACATTATACAGATATGTGCCCCTGGTGTGGTGACACATTCACACCCATTACATAGGCATGCAGAGCTAAACACACAAAGCGCCGCTGGTGCAGTGGGAGGTGACGCCGGCCAGCGGCACCCTGGCCAAGAGGCGCTGGCCAAGACAAGACCGAGAGGCGCTAGTCGCCATCACCAAAGAGATGGTGTAAGCTACCGGAGTCTTGTACTGAGGACCCCACCCACAATCCGTTGCGGTCACCTTTTACACAAAAGTTTACAAAAGTTCGTACAAAAGCTTACTCTTTCCCTTTCCCAACAGGTATGATCTAAGAGCTCTGCTAAAAGCAGTGGTTTAGCCTACGAGCCAAGAGAGCACGAGGACAGGGTTAATTAGAGAAGTATTGGAGAGGAATGGTAAATGCAGTTGGCGTAGTCAGGTTGATTATGATGATGATGATGCCAGATTACAATAAAATCTGGCACGAACTGTCATAATTCCAGCGTTTTATTTCACAACATCAATATGAAGTTTTATTATGGAGCAATTTACACAGATTTAAGCCCCTGAACCTCGGTACAGCGGGGAGCAGGGAACAAAAGTACATTTTGAATGAACCGCTGCACAATGCCTTCCATGATTTCACACCTATTGGACAGCAACTATAAATATGGCTCGCAAGGTTTTTTTCGAGAAACGTCCTTGAAAAATAACTGGAGATCACAACCGTAACCCCTACACCACGGTCACTCACGATGTAGTTGAGGTCTCCAGATATTCTAACATGTTATATGCATTGAGCGCGAGAGCGCTGGACATTCATCCTCTGGTACTCCAACGCGCGTCCTACACGATACTGCAGCGGATTAGTTCTGTGGCAGTGTCGAACGTGTGTATTGTGTGCATAAGCAATGTAGTAATAGTATAGTATAGTATATTATAGTATAGTGTAATATATTATAGCATAGTATATATAGCACAGTATTGTCTGGCAGAGTACAGAATCGTATAGCATAGTATATCATAGTGTAGTATAGTATAGTGTAGTACATTAGAGTATAGTAGAGTGGAGTCGTGTAGCATAATATGATATATTATAGGTGGTATTAAGCAGCAATGCATAGATTTCAAAACATAAGATTTCCGTCGTGTAAGCGTAGTCCTAATATGTCTTCGTATTTCAAGACCTTGTCTAGGCCTTCGTCTCTTTATTGATCTCTTCGCCGGGCTCTGCCTTGGGCGTGGTGGTGACGACGCTGACCTCGTCTTCAGTGAGCACATCGTGCCTCTCGGGCATACCCAGGATGTACATCTGGTCCAGCAGCGACGTCGCCGACCGCACCGGAGACACCGGAAGGCTGGTGAAAGGCACGAAC
Source organism: Amblyomma americanum (assembly GCA_030143305.2). NCBI lineage: Eukaryota > Metazoa > Arthropoda > Arachnida > Ixodida > Ixodidae > Amblyomma > Amblyomma americanum. The sequence goes on along the minus strand of JARKHS020003394.1, from coordinate 71,198 downwards.
CCGCGTGCCGGCTCAGCCGCCCGTGGCGGAGACGAAGCGTCGGACGGTGAGGTGACCAGGGCCCGAGTGGACGACACGGCGTCCTCAGCCTCCGCCACGACCACACCCTCGGAGACGCTCCTCTTGAAGCCCCTCTTTCGCACGAAGGCAATGTAGTTGCCGTACAGGCCCGGGTCCTGGGGACCCCAGTCGTGCGCGGGCTTGAGACACTCTGCGACGTCCTGCAAGAGAACACGTTTCCATTGAGAGGTCAGTAGAGCATATTATACGGCCGAAGATAGGTCAGAAAGCATATTTCCGCTCTGGAAACATCATCGTAGGATAGGCCTCACCCTGACCCGCTTATAATGCCTTCCCCTCCACCACCCTGAGTCGAATTGTCATTCCCAAAATGAAGGTAAAAAATTAAGGTGAGAGTCAGCCTGCACCCAACCAGCGGTTATGACATGCATAAGCCAATCGAAATAAATAAAATTGGGCAAAGCCCCCCAAACGCTAGTCGCTACTTCAGTACAAATCGCACACCGCTAGAAGGTCGGAACAGTTGATATAAATTACTAATGTCGCACATCAACATAACTCAACTACGCTGACTCAAACTCCAAGGGAAGAAAACATTTTCTTGAAAAAATCGTACTTTGTATTGAAAGTGCCTTTGAAGCTTAGTGAATCCTATCGAACTGAGCAACGTGAACTGTATGACCACTCAAACCAATTTGCATTCAAATTGCAACAAGTATACGGCGATTGCATATTCGTCATAACGCGGATGATCACCGCTAGCTGGCTTCCTTCTTTGCTTTCGCGAATGATAATTTTGCGATTTATGTTAAGGCATAAATTGCATATTTACATGAATGCGACAGAGGGAAAGTGCAAAAACACCGAGGGAGAGAATAAGGACAAGTCACGCCTTTCTTTCTCGAAATCCGCTCTTTCCCTCAAAAGGTGGACGGGAGTCGACTTCTGTCGCATTCATGTAAATGCGGCTGTAGGCCGGAAATATTCGCCTTAACTCTCGTCACTCTATCAGACGCATCGCGAAAAATGAACAAACATTCGCACAATCTAGTTATACATTGCAAAACATCATACACAGCTGTGGGACACTTGTGCCTGTTAGAAATAAACGGTGGATGCGCACGGCTGCCGCGTTTCGAACCGAGTATTTGGCTAGCGGTGTGATGTGGATCCTAAGCTGGCTTTCGCAACCTCTATTGCACGGCGCGAAAACAAACGGCCGGTTTGGAAATAGTAAGGGGAAAACTTTTAGCGCGCCAGCAACAGCCTTAGCAGCCTTACTAGTCCTACTCGTGCGTTCTGCTACCGTGAGACACCTTCCGTGGTTAAATTTTGCTTCGATTTTGTTAGATTTTACTCCAGGTGTTTCGTTTTTCTTCCTCATTCCGTTGAACGCTGAACTTTCCAGAGAAGAGGATGGGTTAAGGAAAGAAATTGGGAAGTTGCGAAACAGAATCTCTATCTTTAACGAGCTCTACGAATAAATAAAAACACGCCAAACTTCCTTCGTAAAAGAAAACAAGGATCTAAACCGCTCAAATGCGCAACTGAATAAGACAGCGGCCGAACTAGAGCGGTACTCTAGGATGAATGACATCGAAATCAAATGAGTGCCCGTTGCGCAGAAAGAGGACTGATCCGCTATTCTGCATTGCATCGGCGAAAAGATTGCCTGCCCTGTGATTGCCGCTGACATTCATCATCATCGTCAGCAGCAGCAGCCTGACTACCAGGGATTCAGGTGGCTCTATTTCTTCACCGCCAACCATGTCTCCGAAAATTCGCAGCACCACGTATTCGATGCAAGAGATAGAAATCATCATCAGCTTGACTACGCCCACTGCAAGGCAAAGGCCTGTCTCATGTCTGTCCAATTAACCCTGTCCTTTGCCAGCTGCGCTCACCCCATCCCTGCAAACTTCTTAATCTCATCCGCCCACATAACCTTCTGCCGCCCACTGCTACGCTTACTTTCTCTTGGAATCCACTCTGTTACCCTTAAGGAACAGCGGTTATCTTGCCTTCGCATTACATGCCCTGCCCAAGCCCATTATTTCACTTTGTTTGAATAACCACCTAATTCCGACCGACCGACGTACCGACTGACGTGGTACAAAGTGCTCTGAACAGCTGTGATACTGTTTAACACATGCATAACATATGTTCGCACATTACCTGACGTAGCATGAATTCAGAGTTCCTTCTGGTTGCGCTTACATAGTTTTTTTTCTTGGCGTAGAGGTAGGCGAAGAGGGGAACCATCGCCAGGCCAACCACCACGAAAAGGAGGCCGAGGATATCGGCCCACAGCGGGTACAGCTTCCCCCGGTCCGAAGTGCGGCTGTGCGTCATGACAGAGCGGACCACCAGGATCTGATAATAGGGGCACAAAGAAAAAGAGAAAGAAACTTTGCGATTTGTTATTTTTGGGGTTTCACGCGCCAAAAGAACATGGCCGTACAAGAGATACACAGCAGAGAAGGACTCCAGGGCCCACCTTCTGGAACTGTCCACTAAGTTGGCGTGCTCTTTTTGCACAAAACGACCAACGCCATCGCCTAACTAGCACACACGTGTTTCGGATCACGTTATCTGCGTAGAAGCTCGAACCGCCCTCAAATATCCTATTTCTACGTTATAACAGTTAAATGTAAATCGCATGCATTTATAGCACTTTTGTAATATTTCCTTTTGCACCTAATTTTTTTAAGGAATGAAAACGGCAGTGTAAGTTGCTAAGGTAACACGAAAGAGTGGACATATGTCGTTACTGAGCCGTTACATACGTATTCGGGCCTCCAACCAATCGGTCGGAACCAGCCAACGTCACTTCTTGATAATCATCAGGCGTTTGCTTACCGTCAGAGCCGCGGGGCACACTAGCACCCAGCACAGTTTCAGGAAGCTGCCCGGTGGCGAGCCTAACATGAACTCAACGTCGAGGGATATCCGGCGTGGGCCTGCAGCGGAAAGGGAGTATATTTGCATACTGAACGGCATTATCCGTTTTTCTTTTTGTGACAACTGAATCGTGCAGGAGTGCTAAAAAAGCGCCTGTTCTTTTTCATGACAAAGGCAGGTCATGTACTCTCAAAATTAAATTGAAGAAAATCCCCACACCTCTTGTGATGCAGCTGTTTATAAGTTGTGGACGGTGCCTTGAGCAGGCGGCGATCGGATACGACAGCGTTTGCTACCATGAGATGGTGCTGTTGATGAGGTGTGGTATAGAAGTACCTGAATTTTGAAAGGACTCTAAACCGTTCGTTTTCAATCACAACGCCACCTTGGAGAGTATACGGCGTCTTAAGAATGATATCCTGACCATATTTTTCCTAAACGCGCGACAGCAGCGCAGAACGAACAATATTTAGCTTTTGCCTTTTCCCTCAACTCGAATTCTCCTGTCTCTTCTCTCTAAAATAGGATGCAACTTTAAAAAATAGCAGTTGTTAACAATGGTCCACGGTCCGAGGAGTCCGGCATTACTCCGCCAGCCAATCACAACAGTGAACTAATGTTTTACTTTATTAAACAAGCCAGGTATTGGAATTCTAAAGCTTATCATTTTCACTTGTGATCAGCTTCTTGTATAGGTAACAAGAAAATTAAAAGCAGACTGCTTTTTTGTTGTGCAGGAATTGTATGCTGCAGTCCTTCACTGCAAACTTCTGTTCGTCTATGGACTCGCAAATACGAAAGCAGCAATCCGCGTGGTCATCGTGTTGCCATGGCAACCCGGCTCACACAAACGTCTTCGGCGTCGGCGCGGGTTAGGGCTGGCGATAATGGTACCCCTCCTATCAATGCTGGCTGATGATGCCGCAAAAGAGGAGCAACAAGAGAGAAAGGAGGTCTCACTTTTGGGCTCTTTTTGTGAGCGTTAGGCGCAGCCTGAGAAGTCTAACTTTTGATTAATAGTGGACACAGAGAGGGGAGACTGGGACTAAAGGCACGGAGAGCCTGAAAAAGGTCCGGCCTCCTTCTCAATACAGTTAAAGCACTGGTGTTAGTGCATTCAAATGCGTACCCATAATAGGCATGTATCGAACAGCAGAACACTATTACAGTAACAAAAAACACAAATGATTAAAATAATTGCGCATAGCCTTAATCAAAAGAATACGCATTCACAATCGCAAAAAGAATATCTATGTGCACCTCTTGTGAGGATATATTTATATACGAGTACATACATGTGAGGAGGTATATGCATATACATACAACTGCGCTGAGAGGTATTATCGGCGGCGCAGTGTGCCCAGTGATAGATGGCTCGCACTGGTCACTGCAGCCTTCCACTCAGAGAGAAAGACAATTACTACACATCTCCTCTCTATATAACCACTACATCCAGATAAGAGGTTTGTTTCGCGCCACTTTTAAACACGTCAGCGTGGCTCCCTAAGCACTGTTCGTTTATATAACGGCTTTAAGGACACTGCCACAAAGCCCCATCCACTACGGCTGCATAACGTTGCCTGAGTAAGGCCCAATATAGCAATCTCACCATAGAACCAGCACACCGTGTACAACTCCATGACGGCGATGATAGGCAGGATCATCCCTCCAATGTACGTGTCAATCAGGTTGAGCACGTACAGTCCGCCCTGCGAGAATCGAAGCAGTATTCAATGAACACACATTGAGTACAAGGAGTATAATTAGTAAAGCCAGCCTTTATTTCGGTGCTTAGAAGATTATGCATACGACAATAATCCACCACAATGAGAGTCACAAGTCACACGCAATATAAATATCGAATACAGAGGCGGGATGTGCATTCGCGATTTCATTGTTCTTGAGGTGGGAGGCGCTGTCAAGCAAGAAAATTTGGCGCCAAGTCTGATGTATAATCTGGCGAATTTCTAGCGTGGAAACACAAGGACGTAAGAAACGAAGTGGACAGGACAAAGTACTATGTACATGTCCACTCCGTTTCTTGTGTCCTTGTCTTTCTGCGCTACAAATTCGCCCATTAGGTGCCAACTAGCCTGCAAGAATGTTCTCTAATGTAGAAGCTAAAAAAGGAGGGATTCAATTCCTTCCCGCGCATGTACGAAAGCAAGCTATCGACGAGAGCGCGTTTTTGGAAGGAGAAGGGGAGAAGGGTGGGGTAGGGCGGAGTAGGTAGCGGTGCAGCGTAGAAGTGAGTTTGACGATGGGGAAGGTTGGAGGGGGGGGGGGGGGGGGGGCAGGCTTTTGCGAAAACTTTGAAGAGAGGGAACGCAAAGTTTCCCCACCTCTGTCGTCATGGACAATCCCACCAGGAAACTGATGGTGGAAGTCACTATGGACAGCGTGGACGGGTACTTCCTCAGCACGGGAAACTCGTCCTTCAGAGGTACCAGGAACGACTCGAACATTGCGAACTGTGAACATGTGCGCGCATAAAAGAGAAAGATGACACAGTGTCTGCGTTCGGTTACATATGTGGTGCATCGCTATCTACTGGGTGGCTGCATTTCTGACAGTGTTAGTTTGATGTCTGCACAGACGCAGAGCAGAGGTAGAATGAATTTTCAGCTTCGCCTTAACTTCACTCGATATCTTGGTCTGGGGCCATGACAGCAGCCGCTAATGTACCCTGTGTTCTCCCGTGCTGTAATTAAGCTTTCTTTCATTATGGTGCCAATAAACTACCCCAAAAGTAACATTGCAGTGAGGACGGGTTAATTACTCGGCCATCTACAGCGCTGAAATCCACAGCATCCTCTCAATCGTAGCCCTTAAATGCGGGATATTTTGCATTCGCACATCAGGGAAGTTTACGCATTATTTACCCGTCTTTTAAAGTCGGTTTCGTTATTCGGGGTGAAGACACGTACTATTAAGGTGTTGCTATCAGTTATGCTAGTCCTGGAAAAGGATGGGTAGTGAGTTTTTTGTTCTACTCTAATGTGATAGGAACATGCGGGCATTCTAATTGCACCTGGCTGTCCACGGCGAGAAGAAGAAGCATGAGGAAGAAGGAAAAGGCCCACACGTTGGAGCCGGGGATCAGGCTGGCCGCCTCCGGGTACGCCACGAACGCCAGGCCGTGCCCTGGGTAAGGTAGTTCGCTTATTAATGCGAAAGCATTACATGGCTCATCAGCAATGGAACCCGGCGGGGTTGGCCACGAAAAGTGGTACAAGAGCCTCATGACGTCACCACGCTATCGCATACCGGCAGCAATAGAGCATAAGATAGCAGTGGGTGACCATCGGCAATGAAGGCCAGACATCAGACGAGACAGTAGTAGTTAGTGACTGTCGTGGTTATAGCGATAGTTATATTATTAGTTTTGAATATGTCTACTTAGGGCAGGTAGCGGCTGCTGATCCGGATCATGAGAGGAATATAATTAGAAGATTAAGAATGGGGTGGAGCGCACATGGCACGTTCTCTCAGATCATGAAAAGCAGTTTACCAATATTCCTCAAGAGAAAAGTATACAACAGCTGTATCTTACTGCTACTCACCTATGGGGCAGAAACATGGAGGCTAACAAAAAGGGTTCAGCTCCAGTTAAGGACAACGCAGCGAGCTATGGAAAGAAAAATGAGTAGGTGCAACGTTAAGGGCCGGAAGCGGGCAGAGTGGGTGAGGAAACAAACGCGGGTTAATGACATCCTAGTCGAAATCAAGAGGAAGAAATGGGCTTGGGTGGGACATGTAATGCTAAGACAAGATAACCGCCCGGCCTTAAGGATAACGGAGTGGATTCCAAGGGAAAGCAAGCGGGGGCGGCAGAAAGTTAGGTGGGCGGATGAGATTAAGAAGTCTGCGGCGATACGGTGGGCGCAGCTGGCAACAGACAGGTTTTATTGCAGGGACGTGGGTGAGGCATGTTTCCTGCAGTGGGTATAGTGAGGCTCATGATGATGATGATGCATCAGTTTGTTTTTTTTCAAACACAAGTGTGACCTATGGTACAAGGTTGAGGACCTGAACCTGGCGGCAAACGAGAGGATATTTCCTTCATGACAGAGCGGCAATGAATCAGCTGCGGGGAAGCATCGCGTTTGATCATGTTCGGACCACAACCGGGTCACCTCAGTCTTCTACGGCAGTTTTCGTCCCGAAGAATATCACGTGAACACTCTGCAGGGACCCCCGTCCTCTCAGATGGCGGTACAACTTACTTCCCGCCGCATTCAGTTCGGAAGCTTACACACAAATAACGGAGCAACAACGCAGCGCGGCGCTTCATAGAGAACTAGGACACTCACTAGCATCGAAGCAATGCGCAGCTATGAGCGGATGCGTAATGGGATCATGCAATCCGCCCTTCCCTCCAGCGCCTACACTGAGAGAGTGTTCAGTGCAGCTGCTGAACATTACACGGGGAAATGTGAGGAAATATAGCAACGACGATTTTCAAAAACGACTCCTCTTGAAAATTAAGAACGTGTAACAAAATATCAAGCAAGCCGCAGTAGTTTATTGTAGTCTCAATGCATTTGTGTTATGGCAATAAATGTTGGAAGAAAAATAACTCAATATTAACCGATTATTTTCCTGTAATTGTTCAGTTACTTTCCTGGGACTTCAACTTACCACGGTAATTATTTACATTTCACGTTTAGTAATTGTAACTTCAATCTGTTACGTATTTTCTACAACGTGTACAAGGCAGGTTACGATTGAGTTTGTCACGTCAGATCGAAGACAGTTCTCGTAAATGACTGAATAATTGCCCTTACATGTTCTGTAGGCGTCTGGGCACACGATCGTTATTGTGACATCTGGTCATAGCCATTCTATGGTGGTCGAACGCTACATAAACGATGTAGGCAGCGTAAACATTGTAACGTAAGCGTTCTTGTGGTCCATATAAGCCTGTACCCGAAGCGCACTTATAGGGGCGAGCGTTTGATAGCGGGGAATAGGAAGAGTGACCTTTCTCGGCGACGCTGGAGACGGGCAGGTCCAGGTTGTAGGCCATGTTGCCAAGCACGGCGAACACGACTAGGCCGCCTGACAGGCTTGTGAAGAAGTCGGCCATGGTGATGATCATGATGTCTCTGCGAGGAAGCCGGAGACGGAACATATGACTTACCGCATGACCCTTCTCGTAAAAAAAAAGATTTTGATCGCTTTGCTTACCACACATGGCACTGAACTGATTCTGACCATATCTTTTAATATTGTTACGACGCGACTTACTCTGTGTAGGTCATGTGTCATAGCATGATGGTTTATCGCCAAGCTTAAGACCTCGAGTGAACAGAAAGTGAGGTGAAATGGCAATTATTTATTTCGCGCTGGCATGAATTCGAGGATTTAGGTCTTCTGCGAAAAGACAGCTCTGAGAACGTTCCTTTTTTGTTTACCCGAAGTTAGTAGCAGTATCGGTAGTGTAGGTAAAGCTAAAAGCCCAACGAAGACCGTTTCATGGCAAGGGGCTGCACACACGCGCTCTTAAAAACTAGGAATCGAATAAGTTGAGACCACGAGGTAAAACGCATAAAAACGGTCCTGAATCGAAGAGTTTTGGAGGTTCATCATCTAATGTAGCTTTTGAGGGAGTTACATGACAGTCGGTATTTGGCAGCACCCCATACCCCATAGACAGCGCGCAGACAGTCGGCCCGTTTGCTGAGTGTGGTGGTTCGGAATGTAGCCCGTTTACACCTTCCCTCATGGTGCAGTGCAGGACTCTGCCAAAGCTACATTGTTACCGTGCCTTTCCTTTCTGCTTAAACTAACAACCTAACGCTTTGGAAATCACTGTAGGCGTTTCCATCTCCCTTGGAGTATGCGTCGTTTTCGTGTGTGAGCTTAAGAATCACAAGCAGAGATCCAGGGGCGCAGTGCTGTGCACGACATCCGTTTCTGTTCAACTGGCAAAGAATGTGACACTACCGATGAGAAAAAGAAATTACCCCTCTTGTTGCGCGAGAAAAAAAAATAGTATGATATGGAATCGTTGATTAGGCAAACAAGCCTCAGTCCTATAGCTATAGCAGTGAGCGCTCTGCTCACCGGCGGAGGTCGTTGCGAAAATCGTTGAAGCTGCCCAGACATATGATGGTGCCCATAGAGGCACCGAGCGAGTAGAATATCTGCTGGCACGCCTGCTGCCACACCTGAAAAAGAGACAGAGGTTGATTAGGTGTACGTTAAGAGTGCTGCATTGCTTTTTTAGGCAAGGCCGATTGAACATTGATGGTTAAAGGGACATCGAAATGATTTTGACGTCATATTTTAATACAACAGATCTTTAGAGGTAGTCGTTGTAGGTATTCAAGTGAAATTTCAAAGCTCTAAAGGGAACTTATAATTAAATTATTATTTTTTGGAGATTGCAGCTCGCAGCCGACAGCGCTCTTCAACCTTCTGACAAGAGAGGGTATTCTGGGCGAGCCTTCTCATTGGGTGCGTGCCCAAATGACGCCAGCGGGTTGGGGCGCGGCGGGGTGCATTTCCTACCTGCTTTCTTTATTTTGTTTTTCTGGCATGTTGGCTTGTATGAGCTGAGCGAGAGAACAGGAAAGAGATTGTTGAAAGGGTTGAGGGAAAGGTCGCTTTATTCACCGATATCTTCGGCGTTAATGAAGCTAGATAAAAATAATTGCGGTGCGATGACGACTGATGGAACATCGATCCCTCGTGCGCTTTTCCTGACCTCAGTAAATATCATTTAATGGTCCCTTTAATGGTTCGAGCTTTTTTGTGCCAAATCAACACTATGGGCTATGCGGCACACTGTAGGAGTGGGAGGAGGGGATTAGTCAAATGGCGTAACGACTTACGAAGCCGGAGAACAGCTTCTCCCACTGCGGTATGAACAGGTAGGCGATGCCCGTGCCCGCACCCGGCAGAGTGAGGCCCCGGATGAGAAGCACGCTTAGGATGACGTACGGGGCCGGGGCGGTGAAGTACACAATCTGTGTGGGAGAAAGGAGTATGTACCTATCCCAGCCAGCGCCTGTAAGCCTTGCGGCCTATAACACTTCAATAGAAAGCGTCGCATTTTTTTGTGTGATAACCCCTCGTTTAGAATAGAGACAGAACGTTCCCAAAGGATTCAGGTTCTAGGTGGTCTCCCGTAATCATCACAGCTAGGTAAAGCCGTCTCGATGCCTTCGTGGACACGTTCTAAAAGCATTGAAAGTTTGAACAATGGAAGTCTACGCTTATGTGGAGTTCACTACTGGCGGCCGATAGGGGGCGCTAGTAGATGTGCGGGACAATGCGTGACTAGCATATATATATGCTAGTCATATATATATATATATATATATATATATATATATATATATATATATATATATATATATATATATATATATATATATATATAAGAGAAGCGGGCGCTTCTACAAAGACACATTTATTTATCAACGTTTCGACCGCGGTGCGGTCTTCTTCAGGATATATATATATATATATATATATATATATATATATATATATATATATATATATATATATATATATATATATATATATATATATATATATATATATATATATAGGAATGCTATGCGGGACATGTCGCAGCCGTGTACGGAAGAAAGTGGCATCACTAGACCAGACATGACGTCATTCCCCGTACAGACAACACCTCCATAGTCGGATACAAATTGTGGACAAGTTTAAATCACTAGGCGTCGTTTTCGACTCCCGCATAAGGTGGTCTGAACATGCAATGCACATTGAAACCAAGCTTTTCGAAATCTGTAGGCTTCCTCTCTAAATATCGCAATGAGTTTTCCCCGAAGCACAAGCTTACAACTTACCACACATTATTTTAATAACACACAGATTAGTTTCGCTTTGCTTGGTGCACTACATGTAAAACAAACCTAAGTATAATACTCGTCCTCCAAAAGACGGCAATCAGAATTACCGCGGCTCATACGGAAAGGTTATTTCCACAGTATGGGATTCCTCGCGTGCATGCCACGTTTGAGTATCGCTTACTGCGTTTCCTTGCGTTCTCGCCGCAATGCGCATCCGGCTTTCTGAAGATTCTTGTTAGAATTAAGCTTGAAGAAAAACGCTCCTTCGCCAGATGCAAACGTTCCTCGAAGGAGGACATTATGTGGCTACCACAGCCTTCGGTTCACGTCACCATACATGTTAAATCAACATTGTATGAAAAATCCAGTTATAGCACCCATGAAGGTATTTAAACTGTATTTCTTTCGTGCAACTCCGTCGTTTTAGTGAGGAAACTGCCGTAGTGAGAAAAGTGTCTGCCCTGGCAGGTGGCAGTTAAAATTTTAATTAACGTTTGATAGCTCGGGAAGATCTACCAGGGTCGCACAAGGCCCACCGTTTGGATCACCTGCCATTTCAGAGCATAGGCGCATCGCTTAACGGCTACACCACTGGGCCAATAGGAATTTGAGGACTTCCAAGAATCTATGAACGTAAAGTAGACAATGACATTAAGCATGTGTGGGAATTAACCCATTACGCTATGGCGCCATGCCCTTAGGTTGGAGCTTACGTGTCTCCTCCAATTTTTTGGTGCAATTGTTGCTGGGTGTCGCAGTTCCCATTCTTTATATTTATGCTTGTGTTGAGGAGGGCGTGAGTGCGGGGGGGGGGGGGGGGGGCAGCACGTGCATGTCCACCTGATTCAAAGTAGCCGGACCACATCATCATCATCAGGGGAGCTGGGTTTGTTCCGCAGCTCGAGAACGCACGCACCTTTCCAGATGTCTTGATTCCTTTGAGCAGGGCGACGCAGACGAAGACCCAGGCGAGGAAGAGGGACACCGTGAGGTCCCACTTCAACTTGCCAGGCTCGTCAATGCCGCCGCTGATGGAAAGCACGCTCTTGCTGCAGAAGCAAAAGTTCCAAACCCTGTTTATTATAACGTTTATTTAGGGGCAATACAAATCCCCACGCTGTTCCTGCTATATCAGCAGTGGCAGAGCGGTGTTGTGAGAGGATTTCTCGAACGAGCGCGGCTGCAGGGGCGTGACATTCGCCTCGAAGACAGAAGTATTACTGGCGGACGTTCACGGGTCTTTCTAACACGTTTCATCTCAGAATATCGCCTTCAAAATGGTGCGCTTCCTTTTCAAAGTGCAGTATTCATTAGCATTACATTCCTCTTTAATATCAGGCTTTTGTTACGCGTTAAGGTCAAAAACTTACTCTCCTTTTCGAGTTTGTTTTGATGGCATGTCCGCCTTCCCATGTAGTATACATAGGGGAAAATTTCAGGTGCCGAAATTCCTATTCATGCATTGAGAACAGCCTGTTGCGGAGCCTTCGGCATTGCCAAACTGACCTTTGCTAACCTTTCAAACCTCCTGCAGGATGCATTGTGCCTTGTGGAATATTGTATTATAGGTGGCGTCATGGCTGGCCGAAAAGCGCAATCATGACTGAAGAAACTATGGAAGAAATCGCCACGAACTTTCTAGGTTTACTCTTGGGGGTGAACCATATAGGGAACTAGAATATCCTACATCACAATATGATAGACTCACTAGAAAAACTGCTCCGCCGCTGTCTGCGTGGCGTTGGTGCAGCCGTGCGTCAGATTCAAATAGACGTCGCGGGGCACCGCGAACGGGATACCGTCGCGGTCCAGGATCACCGTGTTGTTGGTGTGTTCCTCCTGCACCTTTCCGAACCTGCCAAAGACAATGTAAAATCAGTCATCTTCATATACCTAACTAGATTGTTCCGTGATAATCCTGGCCACGAGCGTCGGTTTGCTATGCTTCGGAGCGTTCGCTACGATATAAGGGCGTTACTTTAAAGCTACGAGCCGTGTTCTAACAGAATGCGCGCGAAATCCTTTGTTATTAGAACCTCGACGACCTCGAAGTGCAGGCGCGTACATAGCCGCGGCACCGTCACATTCTTTTTTTTTTTACTTTGTGCGCCAGAAATTCACACAAATGAAGCATTTCCGCTGCGGAGCCTTGGTCATCCTGTTGTTTTGCCTTGCGTCACCGCCACTTGGCGACACAGCACGCAGCGATGCATGGCGATGGATGCGCTCACACTTTGTACAGGTTGCTCTCCACGGTGCGGCAGCTCACGTCGGTGTCCCGGACAAAGCAGTTCTCGTCCGCCCACGCCGGGTCGCAGGTGCTCCACGGCAGCGGCGACTTGAACGAGTGCACCATGTACACCATGGCGTACGCGAGCAGCACGTTGAAGTACAGGCAGATGAAGAAGCACGTGTACGTCATGCACACGCCCACGCCTGCATGATGGACAGCGGAGGGTGAGGACCAAGGACGTACCCGACTACACACCTCTGCGTATTTAAGGGCCCGTATTGAAGAAGCGCAGCTTGGTGGGACAGTTAATGCATGGTACGTCGAAAATCAGGTGAAGGAGCCGTTCACAAGCAGGAGAAGTATACAGGACAACGCTGGAAACACAACTGGTCCATCCCCAAGGGTCCGTTCTCGTTAGTAGTCATAACTACGACCACTGCAGGACAAAGGCCTCTATCATATCCCTCCAATTAATCCTGTCCTGTGTTAGCTGCGGTCACCTTATCTCCGCCAACCAGACTTTTCCGCCCTCAGCTACGCTGTCATCCTCTTGGAATCCACCTCCGTTACCCACAAAGACCCTTACCCTTGCCTATCTTTCTTTCTTTCGCAATACATCGCCTGTCTGGGCCCATTTCTTGATTTCAACTAGAATGTCATCAACTCGCCTTTGTTCCATGACCCGTTCTACCTTCTTCCTTCCTCAACATTACACTTGAGATTTACCTTTTCATAGCTCATTGCACTGTCTGCAATTTAATTTTAAGTATTTTCATTAGCCTCCAAGTTTCCGCCCCATACCTTAGTAATGAGAAGATGCAACTATCGTAATTTTGAACGCGCACTATATTATCCGGTCAATGAATCGAACAGGCGAATATTCGATTTGCTATTTGAAAAATTCGAATACTCGAACGCCCTTGTATTCGAGCGTGTTTCATTTTTCAGATAATTATCTTCATACCATTTGTCTGCCATCTCTGTAGCTCGCATGAGAACAAGCGATCTTGCTTACGAAATACTACCTGTCGGACTACGATAAAAATCAGCTATTTTGCCGTTAAATCTTCGTGTCTAATGCTGAGGCTCCTAAATCGGTAGTTGTATGGAAACTTGGGCAAGTTTGTATAGTTGTGTATTGGATGAACAGCGCCACCATACGAAATAAAGAACAAGGAAACTACACATACAAGCACTCGTCTACGCTTGCTTGTTCTTTCTGTCTTTCGCTCATTTGCTCTGTTCCACCCAATATGTTCCAAATCTCAATCCGTGATAGGCCAGCCTTATAATGGAAATATAAGCGCAGATATGGAAACATAAAATAGGAAAGTGTATCGCAACAATGACGAGGCAGTGTGAGCCCCAACTTTTACGGGAGAGTCCTCAGCTCTCTGAAATACCTGCGCCCTTAGCGTCTTACAGCGGGATGAACAAAAGAAGACCACAATCAATCAAGAATAAAGCCAAGCGGCAGACGGCGTACCTTTGGCAAGCGGGAAGCAGTTGAAGGCGTGCGTCTGTCCCAGGCTCTGAAACTGGCCGAGCACGAGCTCCAGGTAGTACATAGGCTTGCCGACGGTGATCATCAGGATGGTGTAGGGAATCAGGAAGGCGGCTGGAAGCAGAAAATAATCATAAAAAGTATAAATTAGCCCTATTGGGAAAAGAAATTGTTTCCTTTATGCAGCAGGGTAGCGCCGAAAACGAAATGTTTGTATTTACGCAAGCCAACGCTCTAATTCTAAATAAACTTTATATGTTCCAGAAACGAGGCTATTCCGACGGCTTATCACACAGACGGCTTTCAATGGGGAACACTTTGCATAAGAGTAAAGCCCGCCGAGGCAGAATGAGGAAGCTATACACACACACCCGCCGCAGCCTAGCGCCTTCGCGGAGGGCGTATAGTTACTGCCAGTTAACCGGGCGCGAATTCCCGAAGCTCTTGGCACCAGTACCGTACGCAGAGCTGTTAAGAACGAAAAGCTTGCTTGAATCGCGTAAGTGTCTAATGCAAGGCACACATCAGAAAAAGCTGTACACACACTAAACACGAATACGACTATGTGTGAGTAAAAAAGAAGTAAGCTGTCCTCTAGCGCACTTCCTCTTAGGGGCAGAGTATGCTGTCCAAGTCTAGGGACAGATTTCAATCACTTTTTATAAGAATGCTTACACTTGACATAAGAGGTATATTTCCACTACAAGGCATAGTAACTTGATGCAGTTGGCAGTGAGAGGAGGCTTTCAAATTCGGCACCGGAGGTCTTGAGGTTAGCATACTGCTGGGAATAACAGCGCTGAGACTAGGGACAAAGAAAGAAGACAACAGGACAACAGGCCCTATTGTCTTCGTCTTTCTTTCTCTTTCTTTGTCCCTCGTCTCAGCACAGTTATTCCTAGCAGTATGTACCAACTAGCTCAACTCTCCGTTTTATTGAAGGTTAGCATACAGAGGAGGCTTAAACCACGGTTAAAATCTTCGCAACTGCTGGAACTTCCCATTTTTGGAAAAGAAAATTTGTTGCCGTAGCGAACGTTAAGTATTCCGTATTTTTAGTGGTGGAATTCTAACATAGGGCATGGGCAGCCTACCTACCTCTGAACAGAGTGTGCGCAAGAGGACAGCTCACTCTCTTATTACTCCTGGCCAATTTAGAGTGTATACAGCTTTAGAAAACCAGAATATTATAAATGGCTTCAACTGAGGTCACAGTGGCCGCTTTGTTGGCTAACCGAGAGCTTGGAGAAAATGTTCGCGTTTCTACAGGTCTCTATCTCCATCTCCGCCATTAACTTGAGATCCTGTTCAAATCTTTGCACGGAGGACCATCATGGCGCCCATGACGTCATGTGCGAGACGTCTAAAAATGGATGCGGTAGATTTGGATGCTATGAAAATGCTGCAGGCGCGTACCTCCTCCGTTGGCGTAGGCCATGTACGGGAACCGCCAGATGTTGCCGAGCCCGACGGACATGCCGACGCAAGAGAGGATGAACTCCATCTTGTTGGCCCACTTCTGGCGCTCCGGAGTGCTGCCGGTGCTAGCCTGGCGCGGAGGTGAAGCCATGTCCGCCATTCTGCCGCAGTGCTCGACGCTCGATTTTGGACTGAGCCTTCGCCCTGACCTCCGCCTCGACCTGCGGCCTGATTATCCCGGCCTGTGCCTCCTTGCTGCAGCAGCGGTGGAATTCGTCTCCAGTCTCGCGGAGCTGGCCCCCGCGACCCGAGCTGCAGCTATCAAACTTCGTCTTCTTTCATTCACGTGCTCATTCGCGTACTTGCTCACTTCCGCTGTTTGGGTTGCAGCTTGAAATCGGGACATGCAATCACAGTACGCACAATATTAAAAAATTGGTAGCATTCTAATTTTGTTTCGTTTGTACAGTGTAACCGAGGGAGGGGGGGGGGGTCAAATGAAGGTTTGCCGCTGGCGGCTTTGCGAGATCAGACAACCGTGTACATAAAAACAAGGCCAGGGAAAAGTATGGCGGCGCTGCAGGCTACCGCATGAGTAGGGTGCCTCGATGACAGTGCCGTTGGCATCAAGGCACCCTACCGCATGAGCGCCCGTGAGCTCGCCGCGACTTGTTCCGTGGCTTTTTTATACGCTTTTATTATATGCATTCAGTTGATTAAGGAAGGAAGGAAGGAAGGAAGGAAGGAAGGAAGGAAGGAAGGAAGGAAGGAAGGAAGGAAGGAAGGAAGGAAGGAAGGAAGGAAGGAAGGAAGGAAGGAAGGAAGGAAGGAAGGAAGGAAGGAAGGAAGGAAGGAAGGAAGGAAGGAAGGAAGGAAGGAAGGAAACTTTACTTGAAGCCAGCACTAAGGCCTAGTGAAAAGAGCGCTTGAGTGAAAAGGCTCGCTGATAATTCGTCTCAAAATCTCTCAATATTCATTATTCATTTTACCAGATTTCCGTTTTTATTTATCAGTCGTTTGAGAAAGTCTGAATGAATTTCTCTCTTGTTTGGACCTGCGCCAAACTCTGGCCAATCCCTCACCATGGTTGTGTGTCATTGCTTCAAGGGCAACAACAACATCTGTCAAGCCCGAATGAAGCCGAGCACTCCAGGAAGCAGAGGGAGGGTAAGGGAAATAAGGAGAGGTAATGGCAGTGTTTCATCAGTGGAGAGTGTGCTCTGTGTCTGCCTTGATCTCTGGACTTTTGAGACAGTGAGCTGTGTCACGCCATTCGAAGTTGTAGAGCATTTGTGCAGTGAGGGGAGTGTTAGTTTGAGCTTTACGAGGGTCGTGTGCTTGTTCCGTGCTCAGTGGCGGGTCAGGCTGAAGAAAATTCTGAATTTTTTATGGTGCTCTGGTAGTATTCAGCTATTTGCTTTTTGTATGTTGCGGCGTCTTCCACTGACGTTCTATTTGGCCAGGGAATCGAAGGCGCTCCGATGTTGATTTCGCGGGCTTGTTGATGAACCAACCCATTTCCCTCGATCCCAGCATGACCAGGTATCTAAGCTAGGGTGACTAATGTTCGGATGCTGTTATGAGATTCTACAAGAATGTCATATAGGTGGATTTCCATTAATCTGCGTTGTATATGGCGGATGGCTTTCCTGGGGTCGATATATGTAGATATTGGTTTAAGTGGTCTGTTGTATAGTGAGTAGAGATGCTTTTTTTATGGCGTATATTATCGTGTGAGTTTCTAGAAGGATTATGTTGGGAGGGCTGGAAAATGGCCCAGCTTTACAGGTGATTCATTCTGTTTGACCGGGTGCATATATTCCATACGCGTATGACCAACACCCTCTCAATGCTAAGGCCTCTCCACCGGCCGCGTGACGTCACGCCAAGGGACCGTGCAGGCCCCGCGCTCCGCGATTTCAGCGCGCCGCGCCCGTCTGCACTATTCGGGTACTGCCGTACGTAGCTGCCTTATAAGTGATTCCTTCATTTTCATTTTTGTCGTTGCTGCAGAAAAGAAATTCGCTAGTTTGTGCGCGCCTTAGGCTATCATTTTATCTGCTTTATATATTTTTTTTATTGCAGAACACCTTATTGTCAAGAAAGTTCGAGCTGCTAATACAGTTTTTTATAATAAACAATTTAGCATACGGCCGCCAATTTCGCATTATTGGTCATTATAATAAAAAATTGATTAGTTAATTTCAATTAATCATCTAATTATTAGGTTCTATCACGTACATGATGTCTGCCGTGCGGTAAAATCCATCCGCACAGACCGCACATGCGTATATCTAGTTGTTAAAGTAGAAGTTCGTGAACATTGAAAAAAAAAACACCGTCTACTGCGCATTGTGTTAGTTTTATTCTGTATTGTGTTTTGCTTAAAGCTTTCACACACAGCAATAATGACACTCACAATAATGTTGCGCTGTTGAGTATTTGTACAGCTAATCTGACCCTTACAATAAAAAACGACGAGACACCAGCAATGAAGTGTGCGCAAAGCATTTTTATTGCTTGGGAATAAAACTTACTTCTTCTTAAGCGTTGCTGCTTTCCGGGCTGCGGCCTTCTGCTGCGCATTGTCTTGTATGGCATCATTTCTTAGTTTGCAAAAGTTGTTTAGAACAACGTTGGTTGCAACGCGTACTACCAAGCGCAGGAGAGTTTGTGCAGTGTGGCCATTTTCACATGTCTCAATGTCGTGTTCGTCCAGGAGGGAAATCGTCTGTGAAATCACGACACCACGTTGATTTCTACAGGAGAGAAAATCTTCCGCGGTTGCTCCAAAAGACAACTTCTCTGCAACTAGTTTAGTCATCAGTACCATGTGAACTGTGCATGGCTGGGGAAACTTCAGCCCTCCTCTCGACAGGTTAGCTATCATGGCAGTATTTTCCGCTTCGATCTCTCGATTTTCAATCACCAATGTGCTGAAGCAAGCAGAACATGAAAGCTTCTTTAAAGCAGCATGAGCAGCGTATCCTGCAATGTAGACAATAGCATCCATGTCAGAGTGGGCGTGTGTAATATCGTCGTCGCTGACAGCCACAGAAAAGTTGCATGGGACAAGATCCTCACTTACGTCTTCAAACTCTGTTTCCTCGCGTGGAAATGTCAAAAGTTTTTGAAGACGAAGCTTCTTCTCCCATTCGTAGAGCTGACGCACGGAAATGTGGTACTGTGATCCTGCCAGCTGGCGGTAACGGCCGAACCGGTCTTCTAGCGCATCCGTCTGAAATTTGCCCAGCAGTACGTACTTGAAGTGAAGTTCTTCTAAGCAGTAGCGCGAGAGTTCTACCAGAGAATAGCATGTCAGTCGCAAAGCACTGTGAGTCTCTTTCGTCAGCGAGCCACTGGTGATGTTTATTCTTGCCCAAGCGTCCAACCAGTCCACAACGCCGCTCAGGAAAGCTAACTGTGTGTCATCAACAGACCTTACAGGGTCTTGCATGCTGTCCCTTAGCCTCTGGCCTTTGCAAGGGGTCTTAACATTGACTATTTGCCACCATGTGAGGATAACGTCAATGAAAAGAGCAGTCGACTCAGCTTGAGGAATCTTGAACGCGGAACCATGTGTCCTGAGGGCATTTGAAACAAACTGATTAATGACGTCGAGAGCGAGCTTTACATTTTGCCGCTCCATTGAGGTTGGATTCACGGCTTTTGCGTTCAGTCTGTAAGCAGCCTTCACAAGCGACGTCTTCTCTGAAGAATAAAGCTGCCGCACAGCTGCGAAAGAAGCAGCTTTCATACGAGGAGGCCCTTCGGGCATTGCTCCACTCAAGTCCATTTCAGGGAAATAGAGGCATGTTCCAGGGTTTTTCTGGTTAATCCAATTGTTCCTAATGCACTTCAAGAGATGCACAGGATCGACCACGTAGAAAAGAGGGCGAGCGTTATCGGCTGGATGGGGATAGACAATGCTCACCTGAGGACTTGTAGCAAATAACGACATCATCTTGCGGTTCAGAGCATTGTTGTCCGTTATCACAGCGATAATTTTGAGCCCCATTTTCTCAACATTAATGATTATGTTCTTAGCATGCTCGTGCAAAATTTCTGCGCTCAGTTTGCTCACAGGTAATATGTGAATGACGTCCTTGTTTGCAGAAAGGAGTGATTGTACCATGAACACATGGGCTGTTGTTGCTGGTTCCGTTGAATGAACCGACGATCCTACTATTGTGCCCCCTTTGTAGTCGAAGTATGGTTTTATGTGGATCTCATCGATCATCAGGGTCACTGTCTTCTCGTGGTCTTTCATTGATTTGACTCGTTCTCGGATGTAGGAGAGACAGTGCGGTTGATTTTGCTCCACAAGAGGGTCAGCTTTGTAATTTGAGCAAACACGGCGCAGTGTGGAAGGATGGGGCAGAATGATTCTTGATGCAGCTCTTGTGAAGTGATATGCGTGAGGAGAAATTGAATTCAAAATACTGGCGAATACCAGCAGCTCTGCGCTATACACATGCTGTTTCGCGAGGAGAAGCTCTATCTGCTCAACCAGAAATTTCAGCAAAGAAGACTGTTCTTTCGTCGTATCACTGTCCTCAATGAGGTCTCCAAGCAGTGAACCGACAAACTGCAATACTTTAGTATGTTTCGACTCTTTCGTCACCTCAGGTATATTATGCAAGCCTATCTCGAGTTCTTCTAGCAGCAAGGACAGGCTGGAGGTGTCGCATACTTGAGCTGGCAGAATCCTGCCTGAAGGAAGCGACAGAAGCTTCACTCCATTCAAGAAAACAGAAAGTGACAGATCAGGGAGAACTACCAAGGCGCATTTCACATTAGGTGAAGGATCATTCTCGATGAGAAGGAACCTAACGCACTGCTCATCGACAGAAACGGTCCAGAATTTCGTGTTGCAGATTCCAGGCAACTTAGATTTGAACTCCTCGTAAGATGAAACTTTGTTTCTTTTCTGTTCAAGCTCATTAGACTGAAGTGACTTCCTCATAGCCTCCTGCAAAGCAGCGTTTTCCCTTCTTGCTTTTTTCGTCTCTGGCGATTCACTCCGTCCAGGCGTTGAGGACAAGTATTTTGGGCAGTTTGGAAAAACAGAAGGCGCAGCATCAATCTTCAACTGTAGCCTGTCACGCTTCACCTCTATTATTTTCCCTGTCAGTTCATCTTGGTGTGACAACGTCGTAATGAAGTCGCCTGCGTGGAAGTGCAGTTCACACACCTGCACGAGAAAATGAAGCAAGGCCATTCGCCATGACTCTCCATTGCCTAAAACACTAAGTAAAAAGAGTCTGAATAGTGAACAGCTTTTACATATTTACACAGCTTTTACACAAGCCTTATGCACATCCACAGAACTAAATGCTTCCTGGACAATTCATACATAAGTGTAAGAAGTGATATCATTGCCTACAAAGACAGCATGCCTTTCCGGGAGCGACAGCTCACAACTAAGATAATTACCAGCGCCTATTAAGCAATATTTCAGAGTCTTACCCTCGAATGCTCTGTAGGTGTGAAATCCTTCCGTGGAATGGCTCGCAACCAGGCTTTTCTTCGTACTTCGTCTCTTGGGAAGCAATAAACACGTACTTTGGGACCATTCTGGTAGTTCCCGCGGCACCCGGGAACACAGCACCGGCCCATGTTTCACGAAGTTGCACTCGCTACACGGCAGGCAATCAGTTTCCCATTCGTGCGCTAGCACAGGTACGCACGCCACACAAGAAACGGCCACACGAAACAGACACAGCCGTGCGAGGAGCGAACGGAAATGCACCCAACGCCAGGCTGAAAGACTCAAGCAGCAGCTAGACGCTCACTGCAAGACTGCGTTCGTGTCTGTGCTTGCCCGGGCAAGCGCGAGCACATCGAGGGAGACAACCGAGCGGAGCGGAGCCGCGCTTGGTGAGCAGCCTGACCGGACACTTGGCGTGACGTAGCGCGTGTGGAAAGGAGGGCCTGGAGAGGCCTGAAGAAAGTATTTAGAGGGTGTTGGTATGACCCCATAATGACCAAAATCTTGCGGCAGAAATAAGGCGCTTCATGGGGGTGTGGATGGAGGTGGGGTTTGGGGACCGGTGTCTATTTCTTCGTCGAGGTAGGGTGGTCCCGAGGTCGGCTTCGCGAAGAAACGGCCACGCCCTTCTTATTCATTTAAGTACTGAAGAACAGCCGACCAGAGCCGGAGTGCGTCCGATGGCCCGATGTGCGACGGCGGATCGATCCAGTCCTGCAGGTTGACAGGTCGGTGCCCGCCCAGAGACTGAAGTGCTCTTTCCCGCACCGCGACAAAGGCAGGGCAACGCCGCATAAGATGTTCGAACGTGCCTCTGGCCGGGCATGCCGGGCATTGGAGGGGGGGGGGGGGGGGCATGAGTGCGGGTTTATGAGGTGCAACTTTTCTGGCGGTAGAAGCTGGCCAGTCTGGGCTGGGCGAAGAAGTCTCACCTCTACCCTTCGGAATGTGCCAGATGGGCGGTGATATAGCTGCTCAGGGTTGTCTAACTGCTGGAGAACGCTGCAGCGATAGCGTTGTGCGCGGTGCCATGTCCCTGCCAAATCCGTAACAGGCGATCGGCGACGGATGTGCAGCGTCAACAGGGGCCCAAGAAGCGGAAACGGGTGTGTATCCAGGCATAGGTGCGGAAAGAGCTGCAGTGCGCGCTGTCTGGTGTGATTTTTCATTGCCAGGGATTTATTCGTGCGCAGGAATCCATTTGATTTCAATGGGGTAGCCCTCTTCTCGCAGGCGACGGTGTTCTGTTCGAATAGTGCCCCCCCCCCCCCCCCCCCCCCTGCACGGCAAGCAGTGTATGCTGCTTGTGAATCAATGTAAACATGGTAGGTACAAGTAGCCGGATCCTTTCTGCTATTCGAGTAATGATGAGGCGTATGGCAATGAGGTCGAGATTAGTGACAGTGTTTTCCTCGGAAAACCGTTGAAGTACAGTGCCATCAGACTGAGGGTCGTGACAAGATATTGCGACGCAGTGCTGAAGCTTAGCGGCGTCTGTGTATAGTTGGATGTCCCCTTTCTGGACTAGCTTGTATGACATCTCGTGACGTTTAGCGGCAACTCTGCGCCTTTGGGGATGAGTTGAGATCATGTTTTTTTCCGGTAATGGCATACTAATATTTAAATATCGAATTGATTAGTTCCCATGGTGGAGCAGGAAAGTAGAGCGGCTATAAATTATCAACATTCTAGCCTAATGCCCACGGGATCTGACGGCCAGCCGCCGTTGTGGAGAGGCGTACACGCCGGGCTTGCGATTGAAGCTCTGTCACATCCTGTAGAGTACTGATTTCGCTGCGTCCATTACTACGCAGCACTATCACTCGTGTTGTTCGTTTCTTCTTGTGTCCTGTCCTACTCTGCGCTATATTCTCTCGCTATGATCTTCGGTACAGCCCATTGGTTTTCTATGGCCGTCGGAAAACGCTGCGAACGCAGGAAGCATTGTACAGGTCACACATTGCAACGAGGAGGAAGAACTGGGCCACGAAAGTTCCCATGATCGCGCAGAATGTCTCGGCACTCACAAGTTTTCTCAAAATTACAAGTTTAAAATATCCCCATTGAGCTGTGTGGTGTTCGCTACTAGTGGCCAATAGATGGCGCTAGTTGCTAATGGTTAGAAAAGTTGGGCGAGGATAGTGTCCGGAAAATGGGCAGCATGAAAGGGCACATTACAACAAAAGCTTCTCGAACTGTTTGAGCTAAACGTTCTCGCCATCTATGGCACCTGCAAACGCTCAAGGCTAGAAATTAACAAGAAGTAGGATGGAAGCCTCATGCCATCGACCAACTTTTTGTCGAGGGACTTCTCTTTTACTCGGCAAAACGCTCGCGGTGGCAAGTATGCAATAAGAACGAACACAGTGACTGAAATTGGCGTGCAGTTCAGGACACCATTCGGGATGTGCTGTAGGTGCGCATCGCTGAGTACAAATCAGCCTTTGCCGTAGCTCTCTTGCTTAGCGATGACCAGGCCAAAAGCTGTAGTAAACAACAGCGGAGGCAACGGTTTTCAGATCTGCTGGTATATGGTCGCGAGCGGTTGAGGGCGCTCTTGAATAAAGCGTCAACAGGCGCTTTTAGCTTAGACCCCATTGCGAAGAGGCTGTTAATTGAGAGAAGGGCTCAAGCAAACACTTGACGGATCCTTGTTAGTCACGTGGTCGGGTAGTCGTGGTCATTCAGCTGCGTTGCTGTGTCCTCTAAGATATGATACATACCCGCAGGGAGTATTGGCTACACAGGAGAGATTAGCCCCTAACGTTACGGACAGCTGTTGTTGTTGGCCGTGTACTGTGCGATGTCAGTGCACGTTAAAGAACCCCACGTGGTCGAAATTTCCAGAGCCCTTCACTGCGGCGTCCATCATAGCCCGAGTCGCTTTAGGACGTTAAACCCCCATAAACCATAGCATGGCACATACCCACAAGGGGGAGCTTTTAGATTAACCATTAATAAAGAAAAGGAAACCACTCTATTACAGCAGTTGCAGTAATTACTGATTCTTTATCTTTGTGTTCGTCCCTCGCTGCACAGGTTGACGGTCCCATTTTATCAACTTTCTTATCCCTACTTCCTCCGCATTTGAGCCTTGTTCATTTAGTATGGGTTCCCGGCCACAGCAGTGTGACAGTAAATGAGATTGCTGATAATCTCGCAAAGGCTTCTCTCAGCGGCCCCGTGTTGCCAATCATCCCGGCTACAGCCTACATTACAGCATCTAGATTTCGGCGACGTGCGTTTTTAAGCACGCAAGACACATCACTTTTAACATCGGCGGATTATGAGCACCTTAAATATTATTGGAACAGGAAAATTTGTTGCTCTCGGCAGCTTGAAGTATCACTGACGAGGCTGCGCTGCCGCATCCCCCCTCTAAATTTCTATTTACACAAGTCGGGTTTGGCGCTCTCTCCCCTTTGTGCATTTTGCCGTGAGCCAGAATCTATTGAACATTTTTGGCTGTATTGTCGCCGATTCAACTCACTGAGAAAAAGGTTGCTGGAGGAGCCCATGCAGCATCTTGGCCTTAGTTTGAGCAGCCCGCTCTTGCTATCATTTGGCGCCACCACATTTGGGTTCAGCCACAGATCTGTTTGCACCGCTGTTCAAAATTTCCTGATAGAATCTCACCGACTGGCTTGCTAAGTGTTCCAACCTTTTCTTTTCTATCAATTATTACATTTTGACTAAACCATTAATATTTAATCCCTCTCTTTATTATTATTCTTAAAATTTTAAAATCAAAACACTCATCCCTTTTCTGTTCAAGACGAAAAATTCACCGGTGTTGCGCTCCCATGTGCTTTTCCTTTTTGTTAACTGCGTTCAGGTGAATAGCCACCCGATTCTTGGCCGATCCCCCAGTGTGGGTATGTGCCATCTTTTGATAGGCTAATAATAATAAGTGAAGCGAGCGGCTCAAGACCGCCTCTTTTTCGAAGAGGTGGAAGTTCACAGCCACTACAACATGGCTCTGTTTCGTTCCTGGTATGCGTCGTCACCTGAGTACAACAGCAGCCTGGTGGGGTGAGGAGCACTCAATGCAAGCTCATGGCTGCAGCCCACTCGCCAGGGGCCAGCGCATCAGCCGCCTGGTGAGGACTTCCCGCGAGCGGAGGATTACGCCAGGTTTAGGTTTCTCACGGCATAGGGTTAACATAATTGTCGATCCTGGTTGGCGTATATGCGTATCTTGACCTCCACTGGTGGCTGCCCGGCAGCCTTATTAGCGGGCCCAATGCATTTCCCTCGAATCTTTCGCCAGAAACGGAATTAGCGTAATTCGAGTGGTGTTCATTGCTACTCGAGATAAAGCAATAGAAATAGGAATGCCAAAAATTTTCGCGAACACCTTGGAGCACCGCCTAGCCGCCATTAATCAGCGGCGAGGAAATTTAGTAGCATGGTAGGTAATAGCGCAAGAAAAGGCTCTAATCAGTGCAATTTATTCTTTTATTCTTGACGGGCGTTTGCACTAAAAGAATATTTACGTACGGACGGTTCGTCTCCTTTTGTAGAGGCGCTGACGCTCCCGCTGCCGGTGCTGATATTGTTCCGACGTATACGTCGCCTCATAGAGGTTGATGGTTTCTGTGTGACCGCATGTTCAGTCAATTTGCTGGTTCCTCCTGGCCAGGTGCACTAGCATCGCGCATTGGGTGCATTGCATGTTAGCTTGTCTACCACTTCGCCCTATAGCCAGATGCATTCTGCAACTCAAAGACCCAATAGGAGCTCACTACAGCATTTTCACTCGTGCCCCCACTGTGCCCGCGGGTGCGGCGTTCAGTTGGGCTTTAAACATTGTGCACGCACACCGTCTTAGGCTTTCTCTGAGTATATGGCTGTTTCTAACTTTCGCACTGACCAAAAAACCTTTTTTTATGAGTAGTGCTAAAACATGTTAAAGAAGAAAATACCAGCCAAAAAAAGACGAACACACCAGGAGAGAACAACACAGGACGACGGCTGGACTAACAACTGAATTCTTTATTGAGTACAGACCGCCGAGTAATCTCAACGCGTGCGCCAAGGCAGGTCTGTACTCAATAAAGAATTCAGTTGTTAGTCGAGCCGTTGTCCTGTGTTGTTCTCTCCTGGTGTGTTCGTCTTTTTTGGCTGGTATTTTCTTCTTTAACATGCCATACCAACAGGCCCACCATTCTGCCCTGCTTCAGTGCTAAAACAGTGTGCACTGTTCCATTTTATCAGGATGAGCTCAGTGATAGTTACATTTTTTGTGTGACCAAACCTGATCAACTCTGGCACTGCGTCCTTGCGGCTGTTCAGGCCGGTGCTAACTCTTGTCTTTGAGAGTTATGCAGCGTAGTGAATGTAGTGTGTTATTTATTTCCTACGGAAAGGAAGTTGTTTTCTGTGAAATTACGCGAGATTTTTTTTTCATTTGAGAAGTGTGCCATGAGGCATAAGTTGAAAAAGGAAGGGGGGGGGGGGGGGTGAAGGAATGCACGGGATTGAAAGTTAAAAGAAGGAGTGAAGAGCCGTTGCGCTGAGGTAGTCGCACAGGTTGCTAATGAAACAGTTGTCCATACGAGTTAAAGTTGTAAGCACCCGCGCGCTACTATTTTTAAGGAAAAGTTGATGAAATACAGCCATCCTTCGTCAGACAGCCCGCGCCATCGGCTTCACCTTGTGGAGGGTCTTTCAGCAGCTGTGAATTTTCGACGCATTCGGTGGGCGGCATTCTTTATTTGTATACTGTAGCGGTGAAAAGTTTGCGGCATGCGAATGAGCGGGAAAATACAGGGCGATCAGATACCTGATGCGGCAGTTTTGCGCAAGCAGTTGGATTTACCGTCGATAATTACTTTATGCTTTTACTCTAATGAATTATTGTACTCCAAGCCGATAGGGCTTCACACACGCGACAGAAGTTTGCTGGAAGGTGAAGGCGTAGGGGGGTCGTGGGTAGAGGGTAGTGGGCAGTTCCCTAAAGGGGTAGGGTGGCGAGGTAGCTAGTGGGTGGGAGGGCAGCTGGCTTTTCTGCTGAGTCTTAGAATTCGATTTCACTAAAGCCCTCGATCTCAGATTTCGCCGCTGTTTGTCTCTCCGAAGCCTCTCTCCGTTACTCTGAGGTTTCTCGCGGAGGATAACCTGGCTCTCGCAAGCCCCACCGGTGGCAGCACCTACCATCGCAGGGCAGTGGCACATCATTTAACAGCTGTACCACTGGGCCAGGAATGGTAGGAGTACTCTGATCGATCTGTTAACGTAGGCAATGACCAATCCTGCATACACGGGCATTAACCTAAACGCTATCGCGTCCCACCCTTAACTAAGGCGGGGCATAAGTCCGATTTCGCTGATCTTTGTCTGAAGCCTGCCGAAGACTGCTGAAAACCGAGCCTCGAACCGAAACCGAATTGAAAACCGAAATTCTAGCACACCTAGTTCACGTTAGGTCTAACCGCTCTGAACTGCCCGCCAATTTTTGCGCTCCGCTGCTAAGATTCAGCAGTGGGTGGAGGCCTCGTGGAGGGTGGGGCAGGAAGGTGAAAGTTGGCGGGGGGGGGGGGGGGGGGCATCATTTAGCGCCCCGGAGAGGTGGCTGGTGCCTCTGGAGGGTGTAAGGATACACTTCAACAGACATGGGGGTATACAGGTGCGGCCAAAATATTACGGAGCATGCATGCTTCGGGGATGTTTGAAATTTTTTTCACGTGTTCTGTAGAGGAGATATGCATGAGTGTGTCTTCTGTTCATTCGCGAACGCGCCAGTGACGTGTGGTAAGCTGTGTAAGAAGTACCTCTTAATTTTCGTCAGGTAAAGTGTGGTGAGAGTTCGAAGCACCGAAGCGTGCTCCGTAATATTATGGCCGGGACTGCATAAGCGGTGCTTTCGCAATAGCAGTTATTTCCTCGTAGTCACGTAATCCATAATCCAGTCGCCTGAAATGTGTCAAGGTATGAGGGGACGTGTATATGAACAATGGCATGCGACTGGTACGCGAGGCAAGTCTGCAATATTTTTTTTTCGAGAACACGCGTTCTATTAACTTCTGACCGCGGCAGTACATATTCTTTTATAGCGATTGAAAGCGCGTTTCCTTTCCTTTAATGACTTGCGCACAGATGGATGTTGATGAAGACGACGACGTGCAATGCACGGCGCGAGAGTGTGTTGCAGTTTAACCCGCGGCGTGATCGGCTGCTGTGACAACATAATGCTCTTGTGCAGCCGCGGCAATATTTATTTTATTTCTCCAGGTTGACCAAGGTCACCATCATTCAAAGTCTCGTTGATTTCTTTCCATTTTTCGCACTACGTGATTAACCTCAGATGCTTGAGCACACACCGTCATTTTCCAGGCTGTGTGGCCAACAGTGCTTTCTCGCTGAAAAATAAGGCGTGATATAACGCGGCGTACGGCCTTCACAGTTGTACTGTTTCAGCAGAACTAGCTCAAGTTTCATGATCGTTCTTCGTCGAGCAATCTGCGCCCTTGACACTGGTAACTGTTTGTTGTTTACTTGGCTAAGAACTTCGGTCTTTGCTTGTCCATATATTAAATGCGGCAGAGATGGAAGGGGAGCCGTTTACTTCCTCAAGAAAAATAATGCGTTGTCTAACGCGCAAATCGCTTCTCAGCAATATATGTATATTTTTCAGCAAGCCTGGCTCACTCTAATTTTTATTGGGGCAGTTTGCATCACTACGGTAGCTGCCAAATTCCGTTTCTATACCGGTGTTGACCTGTGCTCGTGGACGTCAGTGTTTACGTTTCTTGTTCTGTGAGAAGTAATCTGCTGCTGATTTTATTTTTGCATCAGCTCTAGCTCAAGTGTGCGGAACACTCTTGAGGCAACCTGCACACAATCTGGAAGCTTTGGCATGTTGGTGTGTTGTTATCATCACAGCGCCGTGTCGCTGTACTCCTCGAGTCCTCGTCTTTTGGGCTGTAAGGATAAAGGACCTGCATAATCATCACGGCCACGCGGTGAGTATTCCGGCGCTGTTTATTTTTTTTTTACTTGGAAGAGCATTACAAGAAGGTCGACATTTTTTCGGCTTAACTCGTTCGTTTAATTAGTTCTTTAAACAACCTGTCCCAATGACTCTGTTGCCATCATGGTCATCATTCTCAACAGCTAAGTAGCCCCATGGACAAAGGCCTCTGCTGGTGGTATATAATTTTTCCTGACCTTCTGTTGTGGTCGCCATGTTATTCCAACAGATCTTCTTAATTTCTTCATTACATGCGACAGTTGGCGCACCTGAACTTTCCGCTTGCAGGTGTCCGCTGTTACACAGTCTGCAGCTATACCTGGTGGGTTTCCTGGCAGCTGAAAAAGTCATCTACGTCAAGGTGGTGTTACAGCAACTGTCGAAAATGATTGCGTCTAAAGCGGTAGGTTAAGCTAGTCCCTGGGATTATCTCCCTTAATCAGGCAAGTCTGTGATTAGTATCCACCCCCTTATGTCAGGACGACGCCGCCGCGGTGGCTCAGTGGTTATAGCGTTCGGCTGCAGACCAGAAAGACGCGGGTTCGATCCCGGCCGCGGCGGTCGCATTTCGATGGAGGCGAAATTCTAGAGGCCCGTGTGCTATGCGATGTCAGTGCACATTAAAGTACCCCAGGTGGTCGAAATTTCCGGAGCCCTCCACTACAGCGTTCCTCATAACCTGAGTCGCTTTGGGACGTTAAACTCCCATAAACCAAACTTATGTCAGGACGGTAGCAGCTGACGCAAAAAATAAGTGTATTTCCTAAAGTGCATTCGAATACAACATGTGCATTTCCTTCTATCCCAAACCGTACTGCGGTCTTGCTCACCTCGACCAATCCTCAAATTTGTTTTTTGCTCATTTTAACTCGGGGCGAGTACACCCCCGCGGTTTCAAGCTCTAGTTATCTCAGATCCCTGCGGTGACATCGCGCACGAGAAATTCGACAGCCTTAGACCGGACATGGATAGGACTGGCCATTTCTCTTCCTTGCATGAAGGTACGTCAGGAGCAACCCTATATTGTAGTCAGCTAGCTGATAGGTCCAGCCGTGTCTTCTTCAAATCTTCTCTGACAATTTTGTGCTGTTCCGAATTAAACAACTCTCTCAGCCTCTTCCACTAACCCTATTATCTCCTTTTGACATATTTTCGCTGTTCGCAACTCCCAGAAAATCTTGGTTCTCATTTGAAGGCCTTTTGGGGTTGGAGTTTGAGTATTTCATAATCAGTTTATTGAATAAAATTATTGAAATTTATTAGAATAAAGTTTACTTTGATTTGCAGACGGTAATGGTAAGTTCTGTAGTTTCCATGCGTGGCGCACAGCTGCAAATATCTGCTGGGCCGTCAAATTTTCCTGGTATATTTTCGACGCTCAAGCAACCTACCCAACCATCAAACGGTGAACGGCTTCCTCTAGCATTTCCTTTATTTACTAAATATTTCAAGATTATCGAACATTTTGCTTCTAGCTTATCCTGGTATATTTTCCTTTGCTTAGACACTTGCTTTTACTCGCGAGCAATGCAGCTGTTCACTATAGGATCGATACTACAACTTATACAACCTTAACCTCCTGTGCTACTTATCCGTGAATGGCACGTATTCACCTACCTGATATTTCAGACGCTTCATATTATGTGTGTGCAGGGTGATGCCTCACTATTTCTTTTGATTTACATTTCGAAACATAACGCTGCATTGCAAAAATTTCAGGGCTTCCTGTATACGCGCTGAAATTCTCTAATGTCATCATCTGTACCTTGCTTTCTCGATTCTACTGCAAAACCCTCTAAAACTTGGTACGCGCTGACCGCTTTCCTAAGGCGTAGTTTTCGGCATTATATTATGTGCCATTTTAAAGCATATGCCATTTAGCGTTATCAAGTGAGTGAGAAAAAGTTTTATTGTCCGACAGAAGCGTTACCGAATATCTTTTTTCCCAACGGCAAAATGGTTATATATGATCTTACTCTTCTACTCTTACAGATTAAGAGGGCGTAACTGCGTACCGTCGCGTCGAGTCTGCCACCCGGATCACTGGATGCCAAAGTTAGGTCAACATTCAATGCCGCTTCCTTATCTCGCGAGTGTTAATGCACGCGGAGGGCTCGACCTCCATTGAGACCATGTCAGTTGTTTTCTCGGCAGGCAGCATCGTAAGTAAACGCCCTGTGCACTGAAAGCGCCCTCTGTGATATCGACCTGAAATGAACTAACTCGTTTCTCTCCTGCGCGCGCTGCGTCGCTGCTGCTCTGCGCCCGGCTCCCTCACGATTGGCAAATGACAGGGCTTAACTTCAGAGGGCGCTTCCTCTCAAGTTAAAAAACACCATAGCTGAACGGTTAAGGTCACGAATAGGCTTCTCGCGTGTGTTAACTTGAGAGCGGCGGCTCTGAAGACAAAGTGCTCAGCTCTGTTATTACGTAAAGTTGACGGTCCGATTGGACATATTTGTCCCAAGCTGGCAAGTCGCTTCTCTTAAGTTAAGCGACCGATACAATGGCGGAACTCTTTGGTATGTAGGTGCGCCAGGTATATTGGCAGTCGCGGTGTGCCATTCTTTCTTTTTAGAAATTTTGCTAGAGCTGTATTGCGTTGGATGATGTTTCTTTCATAGCCTGCACATAAAGCGCGCCCTGTGTCATCGACTCTGACGCAGAAGAAGGGAGACCGAAACCTGGGAACGGCGACGGAAGTGAAGACACACTGCAGCCGCCGCAAACACCAGAATCTACTGCAACGCAGCAACCTGAGCCTCCTTGCGAGTGGTCGTACGAAGGTAATAACCGCCTAACATGTGGGTGTGCGCTCCGATTTCACCGTTTTTTTTTAACTGAAACCGTTTTAGGCGAGAGCGTAAAACCCACACCGGAGCAAAAACCTGCGTTGTCCAGAAAAATTCTGATTGGCTGGTGGGCAGTGACATCTTCACCCCGGCAATGCCCATTGGCAGGACGGAAGTAATGTCACCACATGGGCAGTGACGTCACTATACCAGGTTTGTCTGCGTGAAGCCGCGGCAGGTGGTGTGCGGGAAGAGCTCGGCGAGAACAACCTGGGTCTCACAGGTATCAGCGCTCACTTCCAACAAACGTTCCATCAGCTTCGAGTACTGTCGCACTGCCACTATACGTGATGGAATTAGGCGTCCCACTGTTTTTTTTTTTTGCGATTACACAGGCATGCACAAATCGACAGGGAATAATTGTTGCCTTGAGTTTTATATGTCGTCAAAGCCTAATACAGTATCATCATTCAAAATCGAACTAGAAGGGGACTAGAAATAACTTCACCTGATACACGCCATGCTGACAGGACTAAGCCGCCGGTTCGAATAAACCGGAAGTTTGAATGAAGCGAGTTAACGAAATTCCACTGCAATAAACTAGTAAGCGAGTAAGCGGTAAGAGGGAAAGTAGAGTAATTCAGGATGTCGCTGCAGAACAGATATTTGGGTTTAACTAAGGAGGACGGCCTAAATGTTCAAGCGGTGAACGGTAATCTCACAGCTATCACTAAGAAGTGCGCAGTAGAAGTAGGTGGTAGGATGGCTAGACACCAAACACGCAACCAGATTTTCTTTTCGGGGAGGATAGATGAAATACAGATGCAGGAGATGAGATGCAGATCATCATCAATGAGTTAGATAGGCAGAGCAGAATGGTAGGTCTTAAAATTAATATGAAGAAAACCAACGTAATGTTCAAGAGTCTCGTAAGGATACAGCATTTCACAATTGGTAGCGAGATGCTGGAAGTAGTAAGGGAATACGTCTACTTAGGGCAGGTAGCGGCCGCTGATCCGGATCATGAGAGGGAAATAACTAGAAGGAAAAGAATGGGGTGGAGCGCACCGGGCAGGTTCTCTCAGATCATAAATAGCAGTTTACCAATATCCCTCAACAGAAAAGTCTACAACACCTGTATCTTACTGGTACTCACCTATGGGGCACAAACGTGGAGGTTGAAGAAAAAAGGTTGAGCTTAAGTTAATGACAACCCAGCGAACTATGGAAAGAAAAATGGTAGGTGCAACGTTAAGGGCCGGAAGCGGGCAGAGCGGGTGAGGAAACAAACGCGGCTTAATGACACCCTGGTCGAAATCCAGAGGAAGAAATGGGCTTCGGCAGGACATGTAAGGCGAAGGCAATATAATCACTAGTTCTTAATGTTAGTGGAATGGATTCCAAGAGAAGGCAAGCGTAGCAAAGGGCCGCAGAAAGTTAGATGGGCGGATGCTATTAGGAAGTTTGCGGGGATGTACGGTGGCCGTAGCTGGCAAGGACAGGGTAATTGTGGTGGTATGGAAGAGGCATTTTCCTGCAGTGAACCTAGTGAGGCTGGTGATGATGATGATGACTGCAGTTAACTTTTTATTCACTTCTGTTAACGCGCATGTTAATATTGGAAATTTGGAAGCGGTATTCACATCTTCCCTTTGGCTGAAATCATTCGCCATGCTGTAGAAGAGGATTCAGGGGTCAGGCGCGTTTGCGTGCCTGTTGCTTGAGTTATAGTTCCCTCTGATTCCACTCCCTTATTTCATGCGATGCATAACGCAACACTTCTATCGCCTAAGATGTCGAAGGTTGTATTTGGGAAATGCCAGCTTTTGCTTGATGGTGTGTGTGTAGTTGCCAGGGCTGCAATTTTATCTATAAATGCGTCCTGTTACTCGCAATTCTTTTAATGCATGGTGAAAGCATGGAATAGATCATACAGTGCATTTAGCGTCTAGCTGCTGATTCCAAGTTGTTGAGGCTCAGTACCCGCCGCTGCGGCCGCGTTTCGATGGAGGCGAACTGTCAAAAACGCCCATGGGCTGTGCGACGTCAGTGCACGTAAAGAAATCATGAAATCATGGCGGTCAAAACCAGCCCGGCCTACGACCTGCATAGGCGTCCCTGAAAGACCTCGAGCGTGCGTGTAGTTTCAGAACGTTGAACTCCGCTTAGCGCAGTGAGGAATGAATGCGGCATTGGAATCCAGTAAGGACCCGGGATATAGTCTCCTGAGAAATAATTACAGGATTGCACTTACGTCTGCTTAGGAGCGGAAATGCGGAAGCCTGTCCCTTTCCTCTCTTTCTCCCTCCAGTTTTCTTTTTTTTAATTGGAAATTTGTTCTTGTTGTTTTACTTTTTCTTTAATTTTATTTCTTTATTTCATTTTCAGTCTTATTTGAGTTTTACTTTGTTTTTTTAATTTCTTCAATATATTTTTTAATTTTACTTTTAACTTTTCTACTGTGCGATGTCAGTGCACGTTAAAGAACCCTAGGTGGTCGAAATTTCCGGAGCCCTTCACTGAGTCGCTTTGGGACGTTAAACCCCATAAACCATAACCAAAGCACATTTAATTTTACTTATATATATTTTTATACTGAGTAAGCCTTCTCATGCATTTACATCGCTTTTCATCAAATCGTTCACACAAAGCCAGTTTCACATCCAACAATTAATTATATAAATCAGTTTATTAAGTAATAATAATTCGTCAACCAAATTTCTCCGATTTCAAGATGTACTCCGACACCACCTCACACAATTAAGCTTTTTCACATCTACTCACAAAGGACGACAGGATCGTGCGGACAAAATATGCGAACAGTTTTAAAGCGAAAGCTTTACTACGCCAGCCATCGAGCCATTTCGGCTCGACGCGCCGTAGGCCGTATGCCACATGTCGTATGCCGTACCGCGCTACAATAGATGTCGCCGCTCGCTCCCCCAGATGTGTTCCCCTGGGGTAGACGGAGAGGAAGTGTCGCCTCGCGGGGTATATATATATATATATATATATATATATATATATATATATATATATATATATATATATATATATATATATATATATATATTAGCAGACAAGGTAAATAAAAATGAGGGGCTCGTTTGACAAACATATTAAGGAAGCCAACAGTCACGGAAACCAAGGGGCATAGGGGAATGTTTTTAATCTTTTTTTTTATTTGTATTGCCAATCAATCGGTTTAAAGAAAATTACTTATAAAGCAGCAGAAAAAACAACCATGCCGCCGGTGGGATCCGAACCCACGACCTCCGAATATCGCGTCCGGTGCTCTTACCAACTGAGCTACGGCGACGGCTGTCCAATCTGCTGCTTTCGTGGGTATTTATGTTTACTGCGTGTAAGCGAACCTTGAGAGTGTTCACCAGCGCCACCCTCGACCATAGCGGTGGACGTAGCACGACCTGTTATACCGCGAGTGTGACGTAGAACGTCATCTAACGGTGAGGGCGGAAACTGTGCGAGAGCCCTCTTATACTACCTATGGCAACAAGACTGCCAGAACCGAGACCCCCGTTAAGCTATTAGCAGACAAGGTAAAGAAAAATGAGGGGCTCGTTTGACAAACATATTAAGGAAGCCAACAGTCACGGAAACCAAGGGGCATAGGGGAATGTTTTTAATCTTTTTTTTTATTTGTATTGCCAATCAATCGGTTTAAAGAAAATTACTTATAAAGCAGCAGAAAAAACAACCATGCCGCCGGTGGGATCCGAACCCACGACCTCCGAATATCGCGTCCGGTGCTCTTACCAACTGAGCTACGGCGACGGCTGTCCAATCTGCTGCTTTCGTGGGTATTTATGTTTACTGCGTGTAAGCGAACCTTGAGAGTGTTCACCAGCGCCACCCTCGACCATAGCGGTGGACGTAGCACGACCTGTTATACCGCGAGTGTGACGTAGAACGTCATCTAACGGTGAGGGCGGAAACTGTGCGAGAGCCCTCTTATACTACCTATGGCAACAAGACTGCCAGAACCGAGACCCCCGTTAAGCTATTAGCAGACAAGGTAAAGAAAAATGAGGGGCTCGTTTGACAAACATATTAAGGAAGCCAACAGTCACGGAAACCAAGGGGCATAGGGGAATGTTTTTAATCTTTTTTTTTATTTGTATTGCCAATCAATCGGTTTAAAGAAAATTACTTATAAAGCAGCAGAAAAAACAACCATGCCGCCGGTGGGATCCGAACCCACGACCTCCGAATATCGCGTCCGGTGCTCTTACCAACTGAGCTACGGCGACGGCTGTCCAATCTGCTGCTTTCGTGGGTATTTATGTTTACTGCGTGTAAGCGAACCTTGAGAGTGTTCACCAGCGCCACCCTCGACCATAGCGGTGGACGTAGCACGACCTGTTATACCGCGAGTGTGACGTAGAACGTCATCTAACGGTGAGGGCGGAAACTGTGCGAGAGCCCTCTTATACTACCTATGGCAACAAGACTGCCAGAACCGAGACCCCCGTTAAGCTATTAGCAGACAAGGTAAAGAAAAATGAGGGGCTCGTTTGACAAACATATTAAGGAAGCCAACAGTCACGGAAACCAAGGGGCATAGGGGAATGTTTTTAATCTTTTTTTTTATTTGTATTGCCAATCAATCGGTTTAAAGAAAATTACTTATAAAGCAGCAGAAAAAACACTCTCAAGGTTCGCTTACACGCAGTAAACATAAATACCCACGAAAGCAGCAGATTGGACAGCCGTCGCCGTAGCTCAGTTGGTAAGAGCACCGGACGCGATATTCGGAGGTCGTGGGTTCGGATCCCACCGGCGGCATGGTTGTTTTTTCTGCTGCTTTATAAGTAATTTTCTTTAAACCGATTGATTGGCAATACAAATAAAAAAAAAAAAGATTAAAAACATTCCCCTATGCCCCTTGGTTTCCGTGACTGTTGGCTTCCTTAATATATATATATATATATATATATATATATATATATATATATATATATATATATATATATATATATATATATATATATATATACATATAGACGTTATGGAGAGCGCGAAAGAAACGCAACAACGACAGAACGAAGCGAGGAAGAGGCAATGCGCTCAAGAGACGCCAGAAGAAAGCGCTGGACGACTCTAGAAACGTCGTAACAAAGATGCAGCTAAAAGAAGTCATGTCCCGCAGTGACTCTTCAACTGCGTAAGAGACCGGTTCGAGTTCTCGAGAGCGTCGGAATGAGACGCTGCGTAGACGACGTGCCGAGTAAACGAAGCTTTCGCAATTCAACTAGGGTTGACCAGAGCTAAACCACAGCCAATTTTTCATGACATGACATAAACCACATAATTATTTCGCATTAATAAGTCATTGCACTCCGCCATGTGACGTGTTTGCCTGATGTGGTCTACGCAGGCGACGCACCCGCAAAGTGGGGAGACCTGAAATGCTTCCCGACGGAGAACAAGTGTGGCGACGGAAAGATGCAGTCTCCAATCAAGATCAGGCCCTTGAGAGAAGTCATTAGCGATTCCAAATTCAAGATAATGAACGACTTATTTCCTATTAAGAAGTTCAACGTGAGCAAGAACCATTTCTGTGAGTGGCGCACGCCCAGGCCAGGGCATCCTTGTACAGTTCTGAGCACGGTCAGAGCAGCGCAAAGGTCCGGGCTATACATGGGTGCGCTTGTGGACTTAGCAAGCCCTGTTATGGCCTTCTTAACCACATTCTTAACAAAATAAAATGCGACAGCATTTGGGTTTTCTGCTATGGTGCCTATGGAAAAATTGTGTAATGTTCTTGCGATTTCCCGCCAAAATTCATTGGTCTTATATGGGGTGCATGAGTCACAGCCTTCTGAATGTTCCAGTACCTTTCATCATATTGTATCTTATTATTTCCACTCGGTAATCCACCTTAATTAACTCACTAATCCAATTAAATTCATTTTCTTGGGTGGGCATTCAAAAGTTGTAGAGTCCTTTGGAATTTTTGAGTGTGAGCAACTTTAAATATTTAGAGCCCTCAGATTTCCCACCGGGTTACCGCCAGGTTCAGGTTGCCAGCATGGACACGTGACAAGCTCACGTGACCCCTCATGACACATCAAGTTTTTCTCACCTGCCACAGTGGACACGTTGCTTATAATCCGGAAGGCATTTTGCCGGTTTCCACCTTCCACGGTGGGCAGGTTGGTCACAGCCCGGTGAGCTTGTTGTGATGACGTCACAAGTTCACGCGAAATCTCTCAATGAATAAGAGAATTTAGTGAGAGAGAAGCCGGAATTTTGTTGTGAAACCACGTGCTAAATGTTGTCGCATGAATAAATTTTTCGCCAGGCGGCTCATGGAGGAAGGGCGTTCTATCGCCATGCCGGGCTGGAGGAGAACGCTCACTGCATCCTGGACTACTTTCTGCGACCCATAATGATTTTGAAAGAGTGCATCCTATGTACCATCCCTTTCGTCGTAGCAGGTCATCGGGAGTCAACGATATCGCGTTGCGAATCATTCGCACCGGGGACTTGGGTGACACGGTGGAGGATGTAGCGAGTGCGATTGATAGGCATCGCGAGCCCTCATTCGGCGATGACATCAAACTGCGACAGGCGCCGGAGGCTGCCATCGCTGGTGATGCTGCGAACAAGTTCAGAGGTACGGCTTGAGTCAAAAGTTGCTAAAATGGGACTGCACCTATTATTTACCGCCATAAGTCGTGCCCTTGAATGAGCATCGGCCGCGGACTAATCGTTGTGGCAACGCGGTTAGTTTCCAAAGGACCAACCTCTCTAGCAAAATTATTTCTACTTCCACGGAAATGAGTAAATACAACTTCGTTTCACATTTATTCTTTCCAGGATTATAGAGCGGTTTCATGCTGTGCTTTGTATTCTGCTTCCTTCAACCGCAGTACGACTGACGCTTGACGAAAGCGAGAAGCCCCTATTGTTCGCTGTAAAGATCGATGGCATCGCCCCTGATAATTTCACCCTTAGGGAGTTGCACTTTCACGCTGGAAAGGATGAAGATGAAAAGCAAGGGTCGGAACACGTTCTCGGCAATGCTCCCACTACCTTGGAGGTGCGTTCTGGAACATTAATCTAGAGCTGCCTAATATACTCGGAGACAGCTTTTTGTGGCTATGCTGCATATGCTACGGGCGCGCACCGCCAGCTTAAACGCCGCCTATCTCTGCCTTGTGAGAGCGTGGTAAGAGCGCGCCTGTGAAAGCGTTGCGCCTCGGCCTCGTAGCGTCCGCAGAAAGCTGTCCGAGAGTATAGGTGGACGCTTACAAACGGGGCTGGACGCGGTCTCTCGCTTCGAAAACCGACAAAAGCCGCCGCTGTCTGTTGTCAGATTAGTTGCGTAAAAGCTTCTGCTTCCTTGAAATCGAACACACACGCTTGTTTCTTCTTTGCAATGCTTCCACATAGGCAACACAATCCGCAGTTCGCAGAATGCAACCGTTAAACTGCTAGCGCGTACACAAAGAAAAATGACACGTGTTTGTGCTCTGCCATGCAACGTACTGAATTCAGGGAAAGCTGTCGACGTGCTGCCGCCTGCCTTTCTCCAATACTTAAGGCCTACAGTCAGGGCGTACGCTCACGTGCCTGGTGCTGGTCACGTGGGTGGCGCTTGCCACGTAACAGCGAGTCCTCCGTGACCGTGACGGGACCGGATGTTGAACTACAGCACTGATTGCACCGGGGCAGGGCTACGTGAAACAGCTTTCGATGTAAAAACGTCAAGCTTCAGGCATTTTAACCTTTGAAACTCGCCGAATTCACAAGAGACGTTCCGCTGCCCTAGCGCATCTAGCGCGACGACGTATGCTCCCTAGTGCACCGTTGTTGTCAGCGCGGCTGTGAGCTCGAACGCGAGCGCATAGTGGTCAGAGAAAGGGAAAGAAGGGTGGGCAAGGATGGGAAACTGTTTGCACCGCCTATACTCCATCTAAGTAGTTTGTTGCAGCGCTTCCAAAGCTGAGGTGGCTGCATAGGCGACGTTCTGACGCTGCAGATTGTAGTGCCAGTACAAAATTGGCGTATGGAACAGTGTACGCTCAAAATAAATAGAGTGCTTCGTAGTGTACCACCCCCGTCAAGAGTAAACAGCCCAAGGGGTTTGTTTCTAAGCTGTTTAGTGGGTCTCCCTGGCACATCTAGCAGTACAAAGCTTGGGAGGATTGAAGACGCGAGGTCATTCCTCTTTCGAGAGATTGCGGTCGCTAAGGACGCTTAACAAGGCGCACAGCAGGGCTCACAAGCAAACCCCTTGGGCCGTGTACTTTTAACTGGAGGTGCCAAGCGTTATTTAAAGTCGAGCCTTGTCGTATGCTCCCGTTACGTACGCTATTTCTTTAGCATGGCGTGCGTGGCTCTTGCGTACGCCAAAATGGCGACACCCTTCAAAGCAGTACCCCTCACTTGAGACTGAAATCACGTTGTTACTGTTTTTTTTTTTCAGTGCGAGCACTGGCCGT
Organism: Amblyomma americanum; assembly: GCA_030143305.2. Lineage (NCBI taxonomy): Eukaryota > Metazoa > Arthropoda > Arachnida > Ixodida > Ixodidae > Amblyomma > Amblyomma americanum. Next base: position 30,562 of record JARKHS020003394.1, on the reverse strand, counting down.
AGATGGGGCAGCTGTCTTTCGCTTCGTCTCATCTCGCCTATAACAAATCGTATGAGGACGACCTTGTCCTTGGGGTGCCACAGCACTATGAATTCGTACCAACTCGCCCAATATTCAAACCTTTTCAGCGGTAAATTTGCTTAATGTTTTATTTATAGCGGCGGTTATGCCTCTTCTGTGCCTAAACAGGAACGTCGATTGGTTGACAAAAACGGTTCAAGTTCTAACAACAAGATGACGCCACTAGGCTGAGCTTATTGTTAGGTCTCTGTTTTTATACACAGAACTATATGTTCCAGTGTGACGAATGGCGTAACGTACCGCAAAACGCTTGTATTTAGCGTACGTAAGCATGCATACGCTCGTGGTACGTAGATAGCGTCGATTTATGCTCTTTTTCCCATCTTCTCTGTGCACGTCGCGTGCAGACGCTGAGGCTTGGAGGAGCACGTTTAATGCGCTCTCCTAATTGGCTGAGAAAGTCTCTACGTTCCAGAGTGCTGCAAGGACCTTATGAGATGGAGTATAGGAATCGGTTTGTGCGGGAAAGTGTATATGCTGCAGCTGAGGCTTACTTGGCGTTGATTTGCCGAGAAAGAGCTTTTCCTGACGTTCAGCGCTTCGAGGAGCGTTCAGCGTCACTCATATGCTGGTCCCTTTAACTTTGAGCGCTCGGGAAAATCGCGGATGTCCGCTTTCGTAGCTTCTTTCGTAAACACTGTCCGCTTGCTGTGCGGAGTGGAGGCATGTTCATTCTCGCACGCAGGTCCAGTTCGTCCACCTCAGAAAGGACAAGCTCAACCTTACCGACGCTCTGGCGGAACCCGGCAACGTGATCGTGATTGCCGCGCTGTACAAGGTTCGTGACCATAGAATATGAATCAGAGTACGTCACTACTCCAGTGCAGGAATCGGGCACTGACAGCTTAATTACACTACTCGAACTGGCTCACAGTAACTCTACTTGCTTCAGCATTTCTTGTTATAATGAACTCCTAGGAATCGAATGTTACCATACGGTCCTAAAATCCTGGCAAAAAGCTTTCGCTTAATTATTTCCTAGAATGCACCACCGCCCGACACTGCACTCTCCGCCCTCACTGTGTTTCTGGCAATGCCGACCGCCAGTGTAGAGTTGCTATTGACGCACATAATAAAGGAACTTTTCTTCGGTCCCAATTACTTCGAACGCCACAGGATCAGAATCGCCTTTTCCCCTGACAATGTTGCCAATTAGGATGACATGCAATTTAAAAATAACGCAGCTAACATTTGGTCGCAAGTGTTATCGTGTTGTGGCTTCTTTTTTTTTTTGCACTGTGCCCTATTTATGCTTCTTGCTCATTCATTCCTTCCTTAATTGTTCTGGCCCAGAGCGTAGCTGAATAAATATGGGGTAGTTTTTTTGACGGTTTAGTTGTGCGGTTTCTTCTTGAGTTCATACTTTTCCCTTTTAGAACAGTCTCGAATCGGTTTCGAGAAGCTTTCAGGCAAAGTAACGTCTCCTGTGAACGTAACTCGTCGAAATTGACAAATTTCGTCGGGCCCGCGCCGAGAGTAACCGCATTTTCGAAGTTATAAAAACTGATATGAATATTACTTGCGGTGGGATACGCTCCTGTGAATAATTAAGGAGCTTAACAATAATAGATAAAAAGTCAACTATTCAATATTAGCTAACCAGCCTGCTAGTAAGCATGTCTTAGCTGTATTGTGATGTATTGCATCGGTGACAATACAGTGCCGGAAAAGCGCTATATATGGGTTTTCTTCGGGAATGGTAATCGAGATTTGACGGCGCTACACTAAGTCTACCATGTGACTGCGTTCGTATTCACAGGTCGTAATTATTCTTAAAGGGTAGGTGAAATTTTTTTGACAATTTGAGGTTCTTTAAGAAATCGAATTCATGAAGTTTCTAGGTAAAGCATGCCAAGTAGTTTTGCGCTAGCATTTAAAATAGTGACGTAATCGCCGATTAAAACTGCAATGATAGGCTTCTCCTCACTGCGCAGAACCACCTCGTGATGACGTCATTGTTGCCGAAACTTTAGACCTCCGCTGCCATGCGTTTTTCAACACCGCCAAACAATGCTTCGTGGGCTTCACCTTCGGCGGCGCTGGTTCGCTTCCTTGAAACAACAGTTTCTTAGCTGAAAACGTAGCGCCCGCCTACGTGACGTCATCACTCCGGCCTTTGCCCGTCGCTACGCGCTGCAGAGAAGCCTGAACGCTGATGTGGCTTTATTCTGCGATTACGTTACCATTTCAAACCCTAGCATAAAAATCCTTCGCGAGGTTTACCTGCAAGCTTCACACATTTTACTCCTTTAAACTCGTCTAATGCTCAAACATCTTCGCCTGCCCTTTAAGTGCCCGCCGTGACTGTCTCTGCTTTCATAGTTTACTGTGCCAAGGCGCCTAGTCGACACGCCTCAGCATTCGCGGCGGTGCTGAATCGCTGCGAAGGAAGATCTCTCTGCGGTTTGTGCTACGTTGAAAACCACATTCAGCTGCTGCCAGCCGAGTAGGTGCAGATATGTACTGGCGATTTGTGGGATGTGAACAGCCTCAATAGGAGACGGAGGCCATCATATAACGAGGCGACGTCCCTCTTCCCACGGACTGCTAGGGTTTTTAAGCTGCCCCGCGAAAGTTTAAGGATAACTACCTGTATAACACGCTTGGAGCTATATACATTTCGTTTAATGTGATTTTCGCTGCGAAAAGCTACGCACAAAAGCGCACCTTAGTGTAAGCTTTTTTTTTTAGATAAGTTTTTCGCCACGATACAATACGAATGACTCGGTCTACAGACAGGTTTGCTCAGGAACTGAAGTGTCAGTATTAATGGGGAACGACCTATTGCCAGGCGGAAACATTTCCCGAGTTGTGTGTGAGTGTGCGGGAAGTACTGGCTGTGTTGAGATATTTGCAAATGAGGACCACGATTTTCTTCTCCTTTGACATCGCAGCGCTACGCAGAAGGTGTCATTTTTGGGATGTGTAACGCTCTGTGAATTCTAAGCGCCCATGTTGTGATGTTTAACAACAGATGGCGCCACCCTACCATTTATCACACTTAAAGGGACGCTCGGGACCACTCTGAGCAATTATTGTTCTGAGCAAAAATTTATTCACTGGCTCTTTCTGGCTGCCTTGCCACAGTTTTGAAGTTAATGGCAATACAGCGTATCTTCTGGGATCCGCCCGTAAAGTCGAGTTAGACGCGTGCATTTTACTTGCTAAACTGGCCGGTGACTGCCATGCTTGTTTTTCGTTTTAGAGCGAAAGCTCTACTTCGCGACCTAAGCTGCAAAAGCTGTTTCATCGCTGAAGCCTAACCTTGAATTCACCTTGTGAGCCTAATGAAAGTAAATAAATAAATTAAAATAAATATTCCCGCTGTAGAGCTTTGAAACTGCGGCGGCGCGAACATATCAGCTTCGCTGGCCTGTGCTCGCGAGCACTAAATGCCATCGCCGCAGCCGATCACGACTCGTGTTAAAAACAGCAACACAAACACACAAACTCGTGCTGTGCTTTGCACCTCGTCGTCTTCTGCTAATACTACTATCGAACTAATATTGTCTCCAGACGTGCCAACGACCCAGCAAAGCAAAATCATGAGCCAACCAGGATAAACACATGCTTTCGCACGTCTATTTGGTTCGACTGCGTTGAAACCCCACCGCTTTTTTTTCTGTCCTTTCTAGCTTATGATTGCTCCGTATATAGCGAGAGAGATGTCTTTTTGATTACAACATGGTGCCTTATACACACAGGGCGACAAGCAGTGAAGCACGCCGTCTTCTCAAGACACTGCGTCCTCACCGTTCGGAAAGGACGCGAAAGAGCTCGTTCTTGGTTTGCGCTTCTGAAGTTGCTGCGCTTGATGACTTCGTAAAGGCCGACTGGGTGGCATGCAGAATGAGCGAGGCTTCTAATTCTTCTACCTCGACAGCAATCCCCGTCATCGTTTCTAATTTCGAGGATACTTCCCTTCGAAGTAGTATTAGCTCGAACGCAAGCGATGACCCGATAGTAGCCGGTGAAGAAATCGCTTGACGGGGTTTGTAAATGCCCAGATTTTATCGAGGGTGGTCGTTGGTTTTATTTATATTTTGGTTAATTTTGTAACCTTATTCAAGCGCTGTTCTCGGCCAAAGTGATACATTTGCAATCTCTCAAATCTAATCTCTCAGCCCACTGTCAGATGGACCAAGTGTTTTCCCTTACGGTCCCTTTGTTTCCAGGCCATGGATGCAATGCCATTCCTTATTAACTTCGATGTTTCTTTGACACGAATACACAGTTTGTGTACAAATGCGCAGACCTCAGTGCTCCCCGGTTAAAGAAATTTCTTTAGACAGTCTAGACTTGTTCTCAGTAAAGGCTATAGTGTTTCTATAGACCATGTTATAGAGTCTATAGACTGCACATCTTTATCACCATACACATTCAGCAGACTTTTATCTATACAATATGAGAGAAAAGAAAATATCTATAGTAAGGCAATGGATTGTATGAGAAGCCTACAGAAAGTATAAATACTATTTTTGTACTTCTGCCCAGGTTCCAACGCCCGGTGTACCCGAAGAAGCAAAAATGAACACCAGTGAAGTGGACAATGCGTTTAAAATCCTTGTAGACAAAGTCAGCGCCGGGGGCTTTTCCGCGGAGGCAGATAACTTATTTCTTTATCCATGCAGGATGTTTGTCCTGGTTGTGTAGCGCTTTTTTTACAACGAAAGCATTACACCACAGATAGAGACATTAGGAGGTGAAGAAAATGAATCTGTAAAGGATTTCCTACAATATACCTATAGTCAGACACATCTGAAGACAGAAGTAACAAATGCTCCTCAAAGGAGGCCCTCCAGCCAATGATGTGGACGATTTTCATGACGTAGTAGTTAATCCGATTAAACTGTGGTTAATCCCCTTACAATTGCCGCCCTCTGACGTCAGGGTACTGCAGGTCCAAGGATATGAACCTCGACATCGTGAGAATCGGTCGACGCCACTGGCTGAAGGGCCTCTTTTTTCTTCGTTCTCAAGTTCTTTCCGGCTATAGCTGGTTGAATTTGCCTCCAGAAGCCACATTGAACGTAATCTTTGTGAAGAATATCAGGAGACGGACAGAAAGGAAGACGCAACACGGTTGTGGATTTTAAACTGTACCTTTTCATCGAAATATATGAAGTGCGGGTACTTTGTCCGGATATGTGGTTGATATTTTTGAGAACTATTCACGAGTACGGTATGACTACTTTGTTGCCATACACTCCTGCAGCAGGCTGCGGCAGGTTTTATAAGCATGGCCGTTGGCGCGTCCGATATCCAACCTAACAGTCCTTGCTTTCATTCCACGGAGGTACTCCTGTGGGTTAGTTTTTTTAACGCCATAGTGTTAAGGCTCCCGCTCTGCGGAAAATCTGGCGTCGTTGTCGGCGTTGAGCGAAAAATTCGCGGAGAAGAAATCTAGGTGCGCCACCTAGGTGACGTGACCTTATGCCGTTATCACAACCTGCCTACCGGATTGTGAGCAAGGTGGTCACTGTAGCAGATAGCAATTAAATTAATGATTGGTCGCGAGAGGTTGTTCGCGAAGGGCAAGTTGGGTCGCACAAGCCCCACCGGTGACAGCACATGCCATCGGATATCAGTGGCGCATCGATTAACCACTTCACCATTGCGCTAGGATTGGCATGTGCACTCAAGAATTTATGAATGTAAAGCCAAGAATGACCATTTCGCATGTATAGACATTAGCCCATTAACGCTATTGCGTCATACCCTTAAGCGAAGCTAAAGTTTGCCTTCCAATTTTCAAATTTTTTGGTTGTAGGTGCGAATAGATAGATAAATTTTTGTCATCTCTGAATCAAGGCAACGGCTAGCTCCACCTTTACTAGCAAATTTAAGAGGCGATCCTAAATTTTAAAACTTTGTCCCAATATGGTTCTTTACCATTATAAGCTGATCCCTTCCCTTGCTCTAACTCTAATATTTTGATTTCTCTGGTATTTTGTGCAAATTTCGCAGTAATGTAGAGTGATTACTCGCTGGTGATTCGCCTTTTTCACAGTAAGTGGCGCCCTCTGGGCAGTGGCGAAAATTCGTCCGCTAGTGCACGGCCGAGCTCGAGCAGCGGCGGCGGCGCCTCGAGACCGATCGTGGCTAGTGGTTGAAATCAAACGCACGTGGAAGACGCAGGCGCGATCTGGTCCCACGAGTAGCCAAATGCGCCAACAAGTGGCAGTGTGTGCTTGACAGCTGGCGCCATCTGTCAGGTGCGAATGTCACTAACATGAACTGTGCATGCGCAGTAGGAGCGTGAAGTTTGATTTTCAACCAGTGGAGCTGGAGGAGAAGAGGCGTGCATGCGCAGAGCGACCTTGTGAAAAAGGCGGATTCACAGTAAGCATTAATTACGCAAGCGTAGTTCACAGTGGTTCGATCTCCTGCTCTCCTGGCGCCGCCACGGTGGCTCAGTGGTTATGGTGCTCGGCTGCTGACCCGAAAGACGTGGGTTCGATCTCTGCTGTGGCGGTCGCATTTCGATGGAGGCGAAATGCTAGAGGCCCGTGCACTGCGCGATGTCAATGCCCACAGGTGGTCGAAATCTCCGGAGCCCTTCAATATGGCGTCCCTCTTAGCCTGAGTCGCTTTGGGACGTTAAACCTCCTTAAACCTGCTCTCCTAGCGGGCAATTTTCCTGTAACAGACAGTTAAGCTCTTTAAAGGAAAACAACCTCGGCTAACCAGTCAGTCCCCAAAAGGACTAACACCGCAGACCCTATTTGTCGCTTTCATTTCTCAAAGTGTAATTAATGCCTACTGCCTCTTACGCATTGTTCAGGCTGCCAGACGCACTGAAAGCACGGGCACACAATTGAACTTTTGTTCAATACCACGTGTGTGTGTGTGTGTGGGGGGGGGGGGTGCGTGCGTGCGTGCGTGTATTCATGTGTGTTTTCAGTGTTTTTTTTCTTTTTTACATTGTGGTGTGCTGCCCCACACTGTAGGAGTGACTGACTTATTTCGATATTTGTATGGGTAGTTATTTTCCTGCATTGCTGTCAGCTGCCACGCACTATAGAGGTCGATGGATTGTCAAGCTGCTATCGCAGCTTTTATCACGGGCCCTTCCCAAGTGATACTGGGAAAACAAACTCAATTCAAATCAAAAGCGGCGTGATGAAAAAAGCGTAGCCAAACTAAACCGATTGTTGCAGCGAGCTTTAAGGCAACTTTTGTCGCTCGGGAGGCTTCCACTACATTACGCATTTTATTCTAGACACAAGATGGCTATAGGTGCTTAGGACGACATTCGAATGTGATCATTGTTTATTGAACAGATGTAGCTAATTTCCATGAACAAGTAAGCTAAGTTATGAAAGTAGCTGCATTCAGTCTTTGCTGGGCATAACTTATTCAGTGGTATTTCTGAAAAGTTCAATGCAGGCTTGTGTTGCCGGACATTGTGATGAGTTCAAGAATGGCTGCGGCGTTTTCTACCTAAGAAATGAAGACCTGATGTCGTCTCCTCCATGGACTTCAGAACAGCATGGGCTTGTATTTCGTGTAGAGTAGTTGACTTATCTCGATGGAGTCACCTGTAGCCAAAATAAAACATTATTCATTTTGACCCTAAAGACAAGATTTCTTGATGTATAGCTTTGTGATAGAAGGACACAAAATATTCGCTTTAATGAACATAAATGCGCACAATACTTTGTTTTGAAGGGGCTATAAACGATTGACAGCACTGAAATCAGCGCGTCCATCAGTGATGAAAAATCCTCAGCAACATTATTCCACATGTAGGCAGCCCTGTTTCATGTTTACGTCTCATTGAAATCCAGCATCTGTTGTTGTTGTTTTTTGTCTTAGAGGGAAGCCGAGCTGGACTGGGCCAGCCGAATTGCATTGTCCACGAGCAGCCTGAGGAAGGTGAGAATAGCCAGATGAATGGCACTAAAAAACCGGAAGTCCCGCTTAAAATGGCTGACATGGTTGATGCGCGAAACTTTTTCTAAAAAAAAAGTGATGTTAGCGTTCAAAACTTATCCACCACTCACTTTTCGCCTGGTGCTCCTGTCAAAACCAGCCGATAGAAGTAAGAAGTACTCATGTAAAATTGACTCTACCAATGTTTCTTAGCCCCCAGAATTTCTTGCTTAGCTGCAAATGTTTCAGCAGAAGAAAGATTGTTTTGCGAATGAAGCAGTTGGAAGTACTAGGGCGGTAAAGTGAAGGAGGAAATGGGACATTTTCCCGTCCCGTCTCTCGGTTTAATAAGTAGCAGTAGGTGCTTAAATGTATTTTAAAGACAGTCACATGCGACATAATTGTTCAGATGACCTACTTCGGGTTGAATTAGTTGGTATTGCAGTAAAGCTGTCGAGGTAAAGACGGCTAACGTGGGGCCAAAACACATAACTTGACAATGCAGAGCAATTCCTCGCCGGCTAATTTTAATTGTTGACTTATGGCGAGGTTTTGCATTCGGTCATTTTTTTTTCACTATTTAGTGTGCCGCTCACAGTTACTTTAATCGCGTAGTTGCGACATTACGGTTCCTCGCGACAAAGGGAACTGGATTTGTGCACATTTGTTTAGAATAGGGCAGCCTACATCATCTAAAATGGCGCAGTGCTCATCGGATTAGGGGATGTTCTTGAGCTGAAAGGCGCGAAAAAATCGATACAGTGAAGAAGGCACGGCTTTTTTCTCCACGCTCATGCTAGAGAATTTATTTTCATGAAAAATTTTTCATAATTCATTGACACCTGACAGTATTGCCGAGAGGACTTTTTTTCTTTTCAGAAAGAGTTTAATGCAACCAGTTTCTCCGCCAGCGTACAGACATTCCAACTAACTTTGGGATGCTCGCAAACATATGATTTTAATCAGGCTCAAGTTGGTGATGATTATGAATTTTTATGGCGTGAAGGCATCTATGGTCAAAGTGCGCCATGGCACAAGGCTCTTTCTTTTGCTCAAGGTGGGGTCAAAGACCCGTTTTCCAAGCATTTCACCCCGACAAGCCGAGGACCAGGCCAGGAAAATGCTTGTACCCATTGTATCACCGGTGATTGCCAGGCGGCACTGGGGATCGAACCCCGCACCTCCCGCATGCGAGGCGGATGCTCAACCACTTGGCCACCGCGGCGCTCAAGTTACGGTCATATTGTGCAAAATTGATTTCACTGACACAAAGCAAAGTTACAACTGATAATCACGTGTCACATCTATCACCTGATCATACACAACAAACTGGCAACATAGGCAACACTGGAAAATTTAAGTGTGCAAACCAACTAAGTGTTCGAAATTCAGAAGCTATACGCAGAGGCGTCTACGGCGCACAGCGACTCGCCTCGTCCATTTTGCTTCGTGACAAGTGTCCCAAACGTTGGGCCAAAATCTGGGAATAACCTTCATTTGCGAAGCTTAAAATCATTTATAACAGTGATGGATAGCCTTATGTGTGCCTTTAATAAAATAGGTGTTTTCATCATGTTTGTAGCATGATATCACTGGTGCTTTCTTAATACGTATCCGCCGTTCACTACTACGCTTTGCTACAATATTGTGCACGACCTCCGCAATGCACAGTGACCGAAGTGAACATACAACTCCCGTTTCCTTTACTGTTTCAGTGCGAAAGCGCTACTTCACTAGCAAAGTTGAAAAACCCGGGTTATGTGTGCAGCATCAATCTTTGAGAGAGCGCCAGTGGTGGAGGTCTCGCGCAGCTGCTCCCTCAACGCACGGAACCAGCACACCCCCCCCCCCCCCACACACACACACTCTGAAAACTAAACATTTTGACAGATTTACCTGTCTGGTTGGGTTTGAAGACACACACACTCTGCGCGCGGCTGACGATAGCGGCTGACGACAAGATCTTGCATGCTGCTGCCTTTGAGGCGGTGTTGCCTCAAGTGCTTTGGCACGTCCTAGTCAGTTTAACTACGTTAAAATCGTACTTTTTTTTCTTTCACGTGCATTGCGTCACCTGTGACGTCCTTTGATTATCCCGTTCGGCAGTTTCCAATGCGCATTGATTTTTTAAATATAACTTTACTTATTGATCGATGTGGGAGTCACCGCATCGTGCCATATCAAAGTGAAAACATTTTTTTTTCTTGAAATTTGGAGACTTTCAAGCTTCCGGACAATACCTTCAATAGAAGCGTGTTTAAATTTAGTACGCCACTTCCTTTCCTTCTGAAATGTGGACTCAGAGATGTGGTTGGCGGTTGGTTGCTCTCCCGTGAATACACATACCGTATTGAACGCGTACATGATGTGTCCGAAAAAAATATTTGCTATAGGCATTCGTCTTAGCGCAGGACGTGCTCCCGCTACAGTACCTTGCGGTTCCGTAGGGTACTTTTCCAGACCAAACGTAAAGGGTCGTTCCACTTCTTGAAAAACTTCCTCCGAGAACGCCGATTCGTTGAAACGTCGGTGGTGCTCAATGCTGTCCAACAAGAACTTCAAAAACAGTTCCCACCGAGGCATGTAGTAACTGCAAGTATCAACGTGCTCAAGTAAATATCACTCGCCAAAGGAGGCAGTACTCACAGCTTGTTAAACTGCGATAGGACAGCTGTGAACAGTGCAGGTGAGAGGACAGGAGGAGCGCCCACATTACCACTGTCCCCGCTTTGACTAGAATTAGTGTCTGCGGAACAAACGCTGCATTATTTCCTCACGTTCACTAACAAAGGTCAAGATTCTTTAGAGATGGCGATGATGACAATGTCGACTTCTATTTCACTTTCTTTGTCGCCTTTTACCTGCATCTACCGTGATTTTATGAATAAGTCCAAGAAATCATATTGATCCGCATATAGCACTAAAAAATCCACTTGCATGCTACGTTAATTTGAAGCTGGCATAACGCGTGTTCACACTTACCTGCGTTTATTGTTTTCGGCATCAAATAACCGAACGCTAGCAACACGAAACGTTTGTAATACGGTCGCACGAATTCTTCGCGGTCATCATCATCCTCTACAGTGCTCATTCAAGGGCGTGGGTCTGTAATGCTTCAAGATGACAAAAATAAAAACAGAATAAATGTCTTTCCGGTTGTAGGTGTGTATGAAGGCTCTGGGCTTTAAATGGACAGTCTGTTGACCGTCATCAAGTATACTTTTTCTCGGAAGTCGAAAGCTCCGTTCCCAAATGAACGAATAACCGGCTGGGGCACAGGGAAACACAGCAGCACAATTCTAAATCTAATTTTTGCATATGGTAGTCTCGTTTTCCGGCGGTAGACGGAGCCTGAAAACCCTGACAACGGGAACATTACAAGCAGAATAGTAAATCTATGCAAGTACATGGACACAAAGACTGCAGCGCCGCCTAGGCGATGTGCAGTGGCAATAATTAGCGTCACATTAACGAAGATGCATCGGTTTCGTTTAAAATGCAGTTGAATGCACTAAGGGGCTTTTGCACTTGCTATCAATAAAACAAACCTGATGATATGTACCACAGATGCCAGCAACCGCTTTCGCGGGCGGCAATGACATTCGCAGCTTAGCATAAACCATGCCTTTCTGAACACATTAGAGGAGCTGATAAAAATGCATATATCAACTCCAGATGAGGTATCGGATTATTTCGAGAGCCGCGAAATTTTAAAACAGCACATTGCGACTGTCGGCTTCGGCTTAACTTTCTTTGCCAATTTGTTATATAAATTCATGCCAAGACCGCTAGTCCTGCCTTCGCCATTGCATTTATAGGAAAAGATTTAAAAGACTATAATATTTTATACTCCTTTTTGGGAGTAGTGTGTCTGTTTAACACATTTCAGAACGCCCAATTTTGATGCCATTCCGATTTTAAAAGTTCACTGTCCCAATATCACAGCCACTTGGGCATATAAAACGCTACTTAGCTTGTTCACTTCCAAAGAAAACGAACCAAACGCTTTAGAAAGTGCGTAGATTCAAATTCCGGCCTTGTGTCCGACGGCTAGCACCCTGTATTGTCCCTGTACCCTGTACCCTTTACGGCTAGCACCCTGTCGTCGCTGGTAGCTGGCGGCGTGTTGCTCTGACCGACGGCTTGCATCACGGGCATCGATAGGCCGCTTCGCTTGTCCACGCTCCATCTACAACTACGCTTCCAGTATTCAAACCGGACAATTGTGAATGGTACCCAAAGACCATGCACCTTTTGTATGCGTTTTACACACCAACAGCGATCATCTAGCCATTATGAACGCGGCAGCAATTCTCACCTGCGTACCAGTCCCGACCACTGCTTGGCCGCGTAGTCGCGGATCTGGAAAAGGATGATCATTACGCTCACTAGCTTGCTCCAAAGCACGTCAATGAAGTCTGTGATGGCGTGCAGAATTACACGAAGCGAACCAGCTTACCTCGCCTTTCGGACCCCACAGTGTTACCTGGTTACGTGCGTTGTACTCATAGAGATCCGACTCCTAAAGACCACGCGGGGAGGAAAACAAACAGGTTAAAGGGACCGACCACCGAACAAAACATGTCAAGAGTTTATGGCGGAAATGAAAATATCGTGCCTGATATTGAGAATTGAGCACTGAAATTTTGTAGAAACGAGGATTTGTAATTTTAATTGGGCAATCGAAATTGCATGAAGTGCTACGTTGCGGGGAAATTCATCATCATCATCATCAGCCTGACTACACCTACTGCAGGGCAAAGGCCTCTCCCATGTCTCTCCAATTTACCCTGTCCTTTGCCAGCTGCGTCCACCCTATGCCTGCAAAACTGCACTCACGCTAATATTCAGGTAAATTTTTATGGCTGGATATGCCTGTGCTTAACTTTTCGTATAAAACAAAAATAACCGAAAAACTTTGCCCGCGATGAAAACTACAAATGCAGCAGGTGTGTTTCTCGGAACTAAGAGGACAAAACGTTGTGCTACTTTCCTACGTTGAAATAAAGAAAAATTGGAGAGGACACTGAAGCTCCGCCTTAGGGGTATGGCGCGATAGTGTAGTGGGTAAGGCTTTCCATTCTGAGCGGTATGACACCTTTGAACCCACTTTTCATTTTTAATTGTTTCAATAAATTAAATGATTAATTACGCACTCTAAATTTTCTTAATTAGCATCATGCATTGGCTTCACATTCTGAGCATTTTGACACCTTTAAACCGCCTTTTCCAATTTTTTTATTTCTTTAGTTAATCATTTATAATCATTTCAATAACTCGCCATCGCCTATCACACGCCAATCAATTATGAATCATTAGAAGCATAAATTACCATGATGCGATTTTTTTGACGCCGCTTCTATGATAGGTCACCGGTTGGAATCCCTGCCACGAGCCTAGTAACTTAACAAGTAAGTTTATGCTGCACGAAACTCTGAATCGTATGACATCATCCGGAACATTCTGCGGCAAACGGTTGGCATGATATAATTTTTTTTACGCAGCCCCGATTATTTCCGACACCCGGTGCTGACCACGCCAACGGCTTTTCGACCGAACGAGCTGCATACGCTATCGCGTAAATAAGACCAAACCTCTTTCGTGGTTCCCCAGCTTCGTGCATCCCGTATCCATGTCCCAAGAAGAAAGTGAGAATCAGAAGCCAGTATAGAATCAAGATCAAAAAACAGATCTTTCATGAGCCATGCCAGTTTCCTGCAAATAAAAAAAAAGAGAAATCAAATTTTAGGCAATAATCTTATAGCATCGCAGCTGAGCCTGATTACTTCTGCACACAAAAAAAATCTTTAATTATATCATACTCAGAGTGCAATTATCGGTTTAAGCTCACATGCATTCGAAAAAATTAAACACAGACAATACTGAAGCCACATTCAGACGTGTTATGAGACATAAACCCTTATGTGACATCGACTACTGCATGCTTAACTGTTCATTTTCGTGTTTTTAACATTTACGCGTAAACTCAAGCCGGTCTAGGGGAGCTAGGTTATTTCGAAAGTCTACATTTTCAGTGGTTAGGGCGCTCGGCTACTGATCCGAAGTTCCCGGGTTCGAACCCGACCGCGGCGGCTGCGTTTTTATGGAGGCAAAACGCTAAGGCGCCCGTGTGCTGGGCGATGTCAGTGCACGCTAAAGATCCCCAGGTGGTCGAAATTACTCCGGAACCCTCCACTACGGCACCTCTTTCTTCCTTTCTTCTTTCACTCCCTCCTGTATTCCCTTCCCTTACGGTGCGGCTCAGGTGTCCGCCGATATATGAGACAGATACTGCGCCATTTCCTTTCCCCCCAAACCAATTATTATTATTATTATCAAGCAACGATGACGCGCAGTGCTGTAGTAGCGCTCAGAACACCCAAGGCATGCACGCCTATCAGCTGACAGCTGTTCAAAATGAAATAATTATTACTGGGGCTGAGAATCGTACTCAAACTGTCTCATGTAAAGCTTAACGGTTTTTTTTTCTACCTGGCTGCCGTACCACTAGTGAAGCGATCCGCGCTCCACATGAAATCATCCCGCTAGGTGCTTCTTATGCAGCCCACATCAGTTCACTTAAATATATGATTTAATATGCCACATAACCATCACCTAAGTTTGCATATTGGTTTGGTTTTGGGGGAAAGGAAATGGTGCAGTATTAATATCGCCGGAATACAGTTTTCGCCATACAGAATAGTTTTTCAACGGCACAGTGCCTCAGTAATTGCGCGCAGCAAACGAACTTTGTTAATATTAACACATGCTTTTTGTAGCTTCGATGTAATACAGAAGATTTTCCTGTAACTGTTTTGTGGCGTTAGAGTAAGCGTGCCTTTTCCGGGATTAGTTACAAACTGACGGCACTTAGAGCTTGGAAGCGGGGAAAATCTTGTTAGATTGTATAGTGCCCAGCCGCGTGCGTTTACTTCACACTGGCCGTTTCACATCAAGCGCAAGTCTAGCTGCATAGCCTCACAAACCTCACGCCGCATTCTTGAGGCCCTCTCTAATCACTTACCTAAAGCAGCTTTCCATCTTCTTCCAAAAGCAGGCCCTAATTTCCACATAGGTGGCGTCGATGAGTAGTTGAAGGGACTGGCGAGTCACGTCAACGAGATCGTATCTGCAAGGCGTCATTTTCGAACATATGTACAAACACACATATTACATCCGTCCTTCAGCCTACAGTAGAAATAAGCATTAGCCGGTTAGGGGCTGCGACAGAAGTCACCTTTTAATAACCGCGCCGTAAGGGAACGGATACAGGAGGGAGTGAAAGAAGAAAGGAAGAAAGAGGTGCCACAGTGGATGGCTCCGAAGTAATTTCGACCGGGATCTTTAACATGCACGGACATCGCACAGCACACGGACGTTTTAGTGTTCTGCCTCCATCGAAACGCGGCCGCCACTGCAGGCGAGAGGCTAAAGGCGCCCGTGTGCTGTGCGATGCCGTTCTTTTGCGCTCCTCTCTAATGTTTTAAGTATCAGCCAACTAGCCCAACCTCAAATTTTAGTCGAATTCATTTTCTATCAGGCCTGTCCTACTTCAGGGGGTTCACGCTATCTCAAGCGGTTTCCTTATCTCTCAGGCCTGTCCTACTTCAGGGGGTTCACGCTATCTCAAGCGGTTTCCTTATCTCGTCATCGGTCTACCTGCTTTATCATATGACGTTTTCTTTCCTTTGGTACACCAACTGCTTCACCAACAGACCATCGGTTCTCCATAATTGTTCCGCTCGAGTCCATTTGTCAGTCCTGATTTCCGCAAGGTTTCGTTGTGTGCTCTGTATTCCACGCTGTTCTCTTTATTTGTCTTATTCGTACTCTTGTGATTTTACTTTTTTCTGACAGCATGAATAGTAATGACTGCAAAAAAAATAATTCGACCACCACCCCCTTTCTCCGCAGAAATTTACTGAACATTTCGGAATTATCGAACTATGATTTTTCTTTGCAGCTGTGTAGTTACGTGACAATATCGTGTAATATCCCATAAATAGCCCCGGCGCGAGTCTTCTGAGACACTTACAAAACTGGCTTGATTTCGCGTGGGGCACTCTTGTACAGAGACATATGTGCGATGAAGAACACAATGTTAAAGTAAAATATCGACGGCTTTGAAGGTCAGAACAGTTAGTCATTGAATGAATGCATTATTCGATAAAGCAATCAGTTCTGGAAGGAAACACGCGAACAAGGAGACTCTCAATGCTCTTTCCATTGTTTTTTAGTCTCCTTTGAAACGAAGAAATCTAAAACACACTGAGACCACGATATTTCTTCTTCTGGAATGGCAAATGCGCACAGCCGAACTTGGCTGACACACACCAGCATAACCAGGCCGTCCTATAAACCAAGTAACTTAACCCTTTCGCCCGCTGATCATGGCATCGCTGCAGCATAAACAGTGCGGTCGTCTCACGTTACGAGCAAAAACATGCCATCACAGCAAGCAGCTCTGCTGAGATGACGCTCGAGCAGCATATTCGTGTTCGCGTACACACACTAGCCGCAGTAGCAATACTAGCAACAGCAGTGCAGCAAGTAACGGAGTCCATTACCGCTAAGGACCTTCCTTTCTCGCACTGCCGCTGGCTCGATTAGACGACTAGGGCGCCACTGTCTCCCCCGAGGAGGCAGCGAAGCAGATGCAGCACACAAGACGCCGCCACCATTCGGCGAGCGCGCTTGTTGACACAGACGAGAGCAGAGGCAACTGAGGCACAGTGCAAAGACCGGTCTCGGCGTGCGAGCTCGGAATCCTCAAGACCGAGAGCTGTTTTTTCTGCGCATACGACCGCCGCCCGCCCAGCGCGGGCTCGGCGTGCTCATTCGAGGAAACCTACGGCTCCGGACCATTTGGCGCAGGGGAGCGAGTGTCCCAACCCGGACGTTATAAATGTGCTCTATCTGATAGCTGTCTTCGTGTGTGGAGGCTAGCAGGCGTAAGACCGAACGCGAGTTGGCGAAGAGCTTATTTAGACGCGCAGCGAGAAAAGCTGTGGCAAAACAAAAACAAGGGAACAAAAGGCGCAGGCATGAAGCCGGCGCCATAATGTGAGGACACACAACGGAGACGAACGACTCGACGACATAACACGAAAGGCGATGTCCCGTCGTTCCCGTCCAGCGAAGGGTGCGTCGATGTAGCGTTCCTTTCGAAGCACCCCAGTTCGGCGAGGTTGTACTACCTTCGGAGGTATACCGAAGTCTGCGTGCTGATTCTGTCGCGGCAACACGTACTGTTCTAAAACTACAGAATGTTTCACGAACGGCAATAGTCGAATAGGATTCCGGCACTCAAATACGAAAAGTCGAGACGCGGGTTGTTCAGAACAGTAAACTGAAAATAGGTGGCCTTATTCCCCGCTTAGGAACTCATGAAAACAAATTTTGTTTACGTCAAAGCCTTCTGGTTTGACCGGCTTGCACCATTCTCTAAATATCAAAGTAGCTCTGGTTGCGGTGAAAGAAAATACGTGACCGCAATGGCACAAACTGAGCAGAAAAAACAAGCAAATTTCAATAATAATAGCCACTCGCAAATACAAGAAGCGGTACCTCCTTAAGCCTATCTGATACTTTCCACTCCGTAATAGTTCCTATGGCACAGATAGTATAAATAAATTTAACAGAATGAATTGGGGGCCCAGACATCAATCATAGAGAAAAAAGTAAAAAATGATCATATAAGAAAGGTACGAGCATGGCTACAAGGCTGACACTATAAGAACAGTTCGTAAACAAGAAACTTAAGTGCGAACACGTGAAGCGCCCAGCGAATACAAGGCGCTTCGTAACAAAAATGGCACAAGGTGGATGGACTCTTCGGCTAGGTCATCGCCCGTCTGTGTAGGGAAATCAAAATTGCTGAAACTTGCGGTATGCAACATAACGCAAGCTGCGGACGAATAGAGTGATCGCTAGATATGACGGCTACTGTCTCTTTAGTCCTCTTTGATAGCTGACTGACTGATTGGTTGGCTGGCTGAGGTTGGCTAGCTGGCTGGCTGAGACTGAGATTGGCTGAAGAACAGGCAGAGGCTGGCTGGCAGGCTGATACTGGCTGGCTGGACGTTGGAGCCGATTTTCTCCCTTTATTCGACCAATTCCAGGCCATTGTTGGCATGCTTGGTCTGAAACTAACAGACACCGAGATCTGCTGAGGTTGGCTGGGACTGGTTCTTTGGATAGCTGCCTGACAGACCAACTAAGGCTGAATGTTGCACCCAATTTTCCCCGTTATTTTCTCAGATGGCTGGGTGACTGAGACTTGCTGGCTGAGCCCTACTGAGGCTAGATATTGCAGCCAGACTGGGTAATGGCTCCTTAGATGGCTCTCTGACATGGGACTAGCTGGCTGAAACCAACCGATGTTGCTCACTGATGCCATTTTTCCGCTTTATACGACCAATCTCGGGCCATTGTTGGCATTATAGGGCTGGAACTGACACACACTGAAACTTCTTCAGGCTAAGTAGGACTGGCTGAATAGCTGCCCGCCTGACTGAGCCTTGCTACCTGAGACTGACTTAGGCTGAATGATGCAGCCAATTTTCCTTGTGATGCGACCAATCCCGGGCCATTGTTGGCATCCTGGGGCTGAAACTGACACACACTGAAATTTCTTCAGGCTGAGTAGGACTTGCTCAATAGCTGCCTGTCTGACCAAGAATTGCTGGCTGAGACCTACTGAGGATGCTTACTGCAGCATACTTTCCCCATTATACGACCAATCTCGGGCCATTGTTGGCATCTTGGGGCTAGAATTGACACAAACTTGTTGAGTCTGACTAGGACTGGCTCCTTACATGCTGGTAGCTGCCTAACCGAGCCTTGCTGGCTCAGACTGACAAGGGCTGCTTATTGCAGCCAATGTGCCCCGTTATACGACCAGTCCTGGGCCATTGTTGGCATCCTGGGGCTGGAACTAACACACATTGAAACTTGTTCAGGCTGACTAGAACTGGCTGAATGCCTGCCTGTCTGGCCGAGACTTGCTGGCTGAGACCAACTGAAGCTGCTTATTGCAGGCGTTTTTTCCCGTTATACGACCAATCTCGGCCATTATGGGCATCCTGAGGCTAAGAACTGACGCAGACTGAAACTTCTTGAGGCCAACTAGGACTGGCTCCTTATATAGCTGACTGACTGAGACTTGATGACGGATAGCGTAGTGGGTTAGGCGTTCTATTCTGCGCAGTTTGGCAGTTTTGAACACATTGTTCATTTTTTCAATTGTTTAAATTAATTAATTGTTCAGTACGCACTTTAAATATTCCTAATAAGCATCATCAAGCATTGACTTTCCATTCTGAGCATTTTCATACCTTTGAACTTCCTTTTTCGAATTTTTAATTTTTTAATTTATTTAATACATTAATTACAATAATTTCATTAACTCGTTATCGCCTACCACACACCAATCAATCACCGATTGCGAGAAATACAAATTATCACGATAAGATTTTTTTTAGGCAGCCCCGATTATTTCCGACACGCGGCCGACTGCGCCGATGGCTTTTCGACCGAACCAGCTTTACACGCTATCGCGTAGAAGCACATTTTTGCAGCACGTTCTCGAATAAAACTCTCTGATACTCCGTTATGTTTTCTCTCTTCTTATGGGGCAATTCTTTCTCTTTCTCAACCAGCGTAAAGCCGCGGTCAGTAATCACCTTTATCTCGTCTGTGTGTCCTGCTGACTGCGAGAGTTTTGAAGAACGAGAATTCGTGGTAGGCGCTAACCACCACACAGACGCTGTGCCCTGTGCCGTGCGGCATCGCCCGTATTCAACAGCATGATGGAAAATATAGGCTTCCAGCACATATTTTTCGGCATTAGTCAATCCAGTAACTGTTAAACTTGAGGCCCAGAGCCAAAGAGAAATCTATACTGCTCGTGAAAACGCACTGAAGCAGGGCAAGAGTAAGCAATGCACATCAGGCTAGTCGCAGAGCGTGTATAGCTAAATTTGGCGCAAAACAAAATTCTAGAAAGCTTTCTGCTGTTTCCAAATGAGCACTAATAATCATTCAAAGCCTGAAGAAAATCAGAGTTCAGTTTTTGTTATTTTTTTCCAACATAAGAGAGCGACATATTGCACGTGGATGCTAAATGGGGCACGGCTCGCCACCCCCTACGTTCGAAAAGTGTCACTTTTTGTGTCAAAAAATTGTTTTTGTACAAATGAGAAATTGGATCTTATTCAGAAAAATGTGGCCATTTATAATTTGAAAAAAAAATAGAAATGCAATTTTTAATAATTTTGCCCTACCCTGTTTCCTTAAGGCGTCCAATGAGCAGTGAGACAGCTACTGTGCCTTTAACTTCCTGATAACCTTTTTTTTGCCCACTGACCTAGAGACCCAGTTACACATGCTAATCGGAGGCTGTACACAGACGGACACCGCTGAAACCCGCGGAGTGTGGCTAGATGTGCAATAAAAACACAGGTCTTACTGCCGCTTGCTCTTGCTTAGTTTAGCGACAGAAGCGGTATAGCGGAAGCGCACAATATGTTTTATTTACTATTGTCGGCAGTCTTGCGCAAGAAGTCTCCACGCTGTTTTTCTGCATCAGTAGGCTTCAACGGAGCAAGGACTTACTGAAATGTTTTTCACTGACAGAAGAGGCACCTGCATGGCCGCTTGCTATACCCGGGGATAACTTTCTGTGGATATGCAGTGGAAGCCACGAGCGCGCCGTCAGCTTACACTCCAGTGTCTTTCGCAAGCGCGAGCACGCTTCTGGAAGGCAGAATCTCGCGTTCGTAGCTTCCACTGCACAGCCACAGAAAGCCGGTCCCCCGAGATGACCTATACCTCAGTGCCCGTAAGCACAGGAGTGAGCATGGACCAGCATGTTGTTTCTTCTTAACCCCCCTTCCTGCCAACAATGTTCATTTCAGATCGAATCTGTGTCCTCCCCCTTCCCGTCACCCCACCTACAAGGAGAAGAAAGTCACATGGAAAACTCTCAGTCGCGGTGGACACCTCAACCACGCTGCATGGTAATGTATTAAGGCGGTGAGTGCACGTTAAAGAGCCCCAGGTGGACGAAATTATTCTGGAGACTACTACGGCACCGCTTTTTCTCTTATTTCACTACCACCTTCCTCCCTTCCCTTAGGGCGCGGCTGAGGTGTCCACCGACAAGCGAGACAGTTGCTGCGCCTTTCCTTTCCTTAAAAGCAATTTTCATGAAGGCGATGAAAGTGGGTAGAAGGACATTCGTAGGCATTTGTTGTTGGATGATTGTTTTTTGTTTCAGACCCGAAAATTAAGAGGTAGACGTCACACCGGTTTAACACACTGACAGGTCGGATGAACATCGGCTACAAGTGCTACGCTATCGCAACGCAATGCTGTTAGAATTGTGTAACAGCGTACCGTGCCTTCCTGCTGCCATGTGCAACATGCACAGGCGCATCGATCTTCCCTTCGAAAATTTGTTTCGATTGATGATTTCTTGACAACTTTAGCTTAGACATAGCAGGGGCACAGCACTCTGTTGGAGACATAACCCTCTTAACGTAACTTCTGCAGCTGTTATGAACTAACGAGACAACGCGGGATTTTGAGGGCGTACAACCTTTGCCCTCCTGACCGCTCTGCAAAGAAGATGTAGCAAAAGCCCAGGTCGCACGCATGCGAGCGCTAAGTAATAAACTGGGTTCATTACCTAGCGCTATTACCTAGATGGACGTTAGGGTCCTACCTGAATGTTGCTTGCTCCGCGATTTCGGGATCTGCGGCTGCTCTTAGCAGGTCTCTCCACGCCATGTAGACTTCCGTCGGATCGTACCACGTCTGGAAAGCGTACCGGGGCATGAGTGCCTACTTAATACTGTATAGATCAGTAAAAAAAATAGTTGAACAACTGGCTGCAATGTCACACTATACGCAGCGCTGTGATCTGTTTGTAACACATCGAAGCGGCTCGAAAGGGAGTCACCGCACCGGACGACAACAAGTATTACCAAAGCTGAAGATGCTTCTTTTTTACTCTGCCGCAGCCAGAACGATGTGCCAAGCCATAAATATCTGCACTTCGTCGTGAAAAAATTCACTTGACTTCGCAAATTAAAGTACTGTGGTCCTCTTTGGAAAGAAGCAAACATTTGAAGGAACTTCCTTTTCTAACGCAGTAGAGCAATTGAACGATTTGTCTCATCAATAGGTAAGTGCCCTCATCATCATCATAATGATAATGATGATCAGCGTCCTAAGGTCAGTGTATTTCAAGAGAGCCAGTGGTGACACTCTTTATATAACGTCACTTCCTGCAGTCCTCGTCATAATGAACTAAGCTGGCTTTACTGCAGGATCTTCCATTATTCTTGATTTGAGTTAGGTGCAGCCGCGTTATCGAGGTCATTTCAAAATTTGCTTCCGCAGTATATTATTGCAGTTGATTTATAGATACACGCATCAGCAATTAAGCGCTGCACGCAAGAAACCTTCGTTGATTTCCACGTCGGATCAGAGTACGTATATATCTGAGCTGCGCTTACAAAACGCCACCGACGCTTCGATGGGCGTTATATCAGAAGAGTGACCATTCAAGGCCATCGGTAACATGACAGGCGAATTCTGAAGCCAATAGGTAAAGCATGGGCGATTCTCGAGCAGCATTTAATGCAAGATTAGTTCTCCCAGGTTTGCGTCTTCATCTCTGTCCGAAACAGTGCCTCACTGCAATTATTTCAGTTTTCTTATTTATAAAGGCCGTACTATCACGGTGTGCCTTTTATACCAGAAAAAGCTTGAAATGTGTCCTACGCGTGTGCGAGTAAGTATTTTCCGCAGGCAACGCGGTTCAATGATGCCATGCACGTGAGCAGCAAGTCGCATAGCGCCAAGGCGTTTAAGCGAAAACGTGGTTAATGCGTAACTTCCCATGCTGCAGCACCAGGAATTTTATTACCTTCAAAAGCTTTGGCAGCTTTACCCAATTTGTGTTTTCACTGCCACACCCAAAAAGCAAAAAAAAAGCAGTTCTGTCACTCGTGCACCTCCGCTTGGTTATTGGATTTCTTTGTGTGCATTATTGCACTCTCTCACGCTACATGCAAAACACTCACCTTATTCTTAAGGTGAAGCGAGGGTCGAACTACAATTGTGTATTGACCGTGATCCTTGACAAGGGTCTTAGGATCCAAGTCATAGACGCTCCTCTGGAATCGGAGGACATTACGATCAATTACACTTCCTGCCACATGTTGCTTAAATCAGGTTATTGCGTTTAAGTCCCTCAAGATCCAATCCAGAATTTCAGCACACATTCGGGACAGGGTATCAGGCACATCAGCAGCTGGAATGTGGGCAGCAGTATGATTTCATGCAGTATTGCTTTAAAATATCTAAACTGTCTTAAAAGATCGCATCGCTTATACAGTTAATTATTTGTTTAAATATTTGTTTCTTAGTACTTTAAACCCCCATTGAAAGGGTGGATTTCTGCCAACATGATTCTTTCAATGAATGACTTTAATGGAGAGTTGTGTTACGCGAATCATTTACGCGTAATGGGGTACAGTAGTAAATGTTGAAGTAACCTGTTTGTGGAGAATGAACCAAACTAATCAACAAGGATGGCCTGAAACGATATGTTCTCACCGCAAGGCGTTCCCATGCACATGAGGCATTCGCTTCCGCTTTGCCGTATCTTCTTAGAGCGTAGTTGGCTATCCTGCGAAGTGTACCACGAAAGTGTGCAGTGAAAAAGACGCCGCATTATACTCGGCAGTTTTCAACTACGGTTTCTGAAGTAGAGTGCGTTTCATCAATAGCAACAACTTTCAACGACGCAATTTTCCCAAAATTTGTGTCGCGTGTTTTTTGGCCAACAATCAAAGTGAATTAAAAATCTCCATGTGCTTCACACTTTCGATGCGATAGCATTAGTGTCCACAATCCTCAAAAATGGTGGTGTGTGTCTGGAAATTAGCTGATTGGTCGAGAAATGTCAAGTGGCTTTGTGGCGTCGTTACATCCTGCCCATCTTGGCAGGTGGCAACGGGCCCACTAGATGAGGAGGTTCCCTCACCTTGAGACGTCATCGCAACCTGCCCTCCGAAGCAGGTGGGAATGAAATTAATGATTGATAGAAAGAGGTCGCATGACTTACGGACTTCATTGCAACCTGCTCACGAAAGAAAGAAGGCAGAAGGATGAAAATTTTAAAAAAATAAAAAATTGCGGTAAACCCGGTTAGAACCAGTTCCTGGCTTCAACTGCACCAGAGTAGCAACAATGGGGATCGTTAATGATATCGCATTCCACTCTTAAGATATATTAAGTGACCACCAAGTGTTTTACGACGTGGCAGCATGGTCTTGATGGTGATGACAGCGTCAGGACAGAGAGAGTGATTCTGCGAATTGAAAAGAGGCTCGCTTCTCTGATAGGGTCAAATCACTTCCGTAAAATATAGGGTCGCCTTGAAGAGACAAGTCTTAGAACTGCATTGGGAGCCCTAATGGCCCTTGATATCACCGTTGAGCTAACTGAACAAGGAAGCTGAAGGAATTAAATGAAAATATCTCTCACCAGTCGCTTACATTGACGGGGGAACTTCTCCACGCGTTTTCATTCATGAATTCAAACATGACGTCATTCTGGTTGATTCCTTCGGGAGTCAAGCCGGTCCCTACCATCGTGGAGCCGTTTGCTTTCGCCGCAATAAACGGACCCTGAGGCACAAACACAAATTGGTGTACACAACGCGATATGTGCACGAATGATGCATGTTTCGTTTCGTAATTTTTGTGTTAAGTCAATGTACACTGTACTATGAACAATAACATTAGCTAAGCATGTTTATTTCCTTTCTAACTCATCGGAGCAATATTTTTTAGGCTGTTTTAGAATGTCACTGACAGAATATACAGTCCTCGTCAAATGCTCGCAGTCTACCAAATGCCTTGCCGGAGTGGCCTCGCTCTTGTGTGATGGGGTTGCTATCGCCAGCGCTTTCCATCTTCTTGACTTTTTAGAGAAAGCGGAAGCTTTACCCTTGCGTCGCGATCGTTTTGGTTGATAGCGGAGAATTCTAGTGGTCGAAATTTGTTGCGTGGTATGGAAGACACGCGCGAATAATTTATTTATTCGCGCTTGATTTTATTTATTTATTCCTACAAGACCACCGAAACACTCCAACCCGATCCAGACTGTCCACCAATGCACACACTCTCCACCGTGGTGCACCAAAATCTTCACAATGTGGACCAGTAGAAATCACCAGAATTCGCGGAGTGCTAGATGTGCTCTGCTCGGGCCGGTCACGCGTGGCACCGCAGCACGAAAGCGCTACACGCGTTATCTCACGATGGCGATGATGCGCTGCCTCCACGATTCTCAACCTGCATTAAACCTTAAAAGCAAAAGCCACACCAAGGGCAAGACTCGAGATAGAAGTAGATGGTACGCGCGCGGACTTCAAACTGTTTATCGAACCAATGCCCCTTTCATTCGTCAACAACAATGCACATGCACTCTATATATGCACTCACGACCTTATCAGACCAAGAAGCACCAGTTCATTCTGGTACAAGTGAAGCTTAAACACTTTTCAGGGCTATATCTTGCTGCCTGCAAGTCTTCGAAAATCTCACGTGCCTTTTTTTTTCTATTGCCCTGCTGATCATCTTTGTATATTTGAAAAGTGGCGCGCATTTTTTTGTCATAGGATTGACAATGTTTTGGCAAATGCCGCCTACACTGCGAACCCAAAAAGTTGCTGTGCTCTTGTGCACGCTTATTAAAAGAGGTCCCTGTTTGTCTGAAAAGTGTGTCAGCGAGGCTTCGGTTCACTTGTACCAGAAGGAACTGAAGTTTCTTGGTCTGATGAGGCCGTGAGTGCGTAGAGAGCATGCGCATTGTTGTTGGTGAATGAAAGAGGCGTTGCTCTGTAAACAGCTGCAAGTCCGCGCTCGTGCCGTCTACTTATTTCTTGCTCTTACGTGCTTTGTTTTTAAGATTTCACGTTTCACCAACTAGCCCCCGCGGCCCACTCCTGGCAGCCTGCATATGTGGGACGGCTTGAAGCGCCGCTTCCCGGAGCGTCTGAGCATCTTTGCTTTTGGATGAAACACATTCTTCACTTCCTGTCTTGATGAATCTCTAACCTCCGTATTCACAAACGGATCTTATACTTATCTTTCCCTTCCACCACTTAACAGCGCCAAAACGTGTTTCAGGATCCAAACTTGTACTTAAACCGAACGTTTTCGTGATCTTAAGGATAAGGGCGCATTTCTAAAGTAGCTCGTGGTCTAGCTTAACGCGCTACTTATGAAATCCAAGATGGCTGACCACCACGAAAGTTTCTCGGTGTTCTTCGATTTCGTCGCCCTCGCAGGAGAAATTGAAAGCCGCAAAGGTCGCCCATATGCAAAAGCATTACGACACATGCCCAGGGACAACTCCAAACCAATGGAAGTATACGGAGACGGCGAGTTCCTCGTCCGGTACTGATTCACGAAACAAGCCATTCTGCAGCTGATGGCAATGCTTCCGCTGGAAGCGAACACCGATGACCGCGGCTTCCCCATGCCGCCGCTCCTGCAAGTGCTAGTGACACTGCGCTTTTACGGAGACCTAGTCAATATATCTCAGCCAACGGTATCGCCAACGGTAGACAAACTCCACCGCAGTCGCTTTTCTTTTGAAGGACGTGGTAAGAAAACGGTTTCTTGTTTCGGTCAGCAGTGCGTGCCAGCTTCGGTCTGGATGGTTTGCACTACTTCGCCGAGAGTACAAGTACGGACGCAGTCGTTGAAAGTCATTATGGAATATATATACACAAATGCAATCTTACCTCGTTTACAGACTTCAGGGAGCCGTACATTCCCAGCACGCCTCCGTAATTGAGCAGCATATTCCAGATAAACGGCTGGCCGTAATACATGGACAGTTTTTCGTATGCCGGTTGCCTCTCGGAACTGAGGTCAAGGACAAGCATTTTCCCCTGCAAGGTGGCAAATGAGGATCCTCGTTGCATTGAAAACTGAAGCACTCACTTGTGGCTGCGCAGCTTAGGGGCTACTGCGTTACAAGTGCGTGGGTTCGCTACAGGCCGCGACGACCTCGTGTCAAGGTGGGTTAACTTCAAGAACGCCCAATTACCTAGAATTCGGCACACGTTGAAGTACCGCAGAAGGTCAAGATTTACCTGGAGCTCTTCGCTCCGACATGGTTGACAGCCCTCAGCGTAGCATTGAGACATGAAAAACATTCACCAATCTTAGTGAAGTCCAAGCAAACTGTGAGTGAGTAGACAAGAATAGACACTTTTAGTTGGACGCACGCAGTGAGCTCGCGTGCAACGACACTGCGGGTAACAAATGCGCATGCGCAGAATGCAACGTATCTAGTCGCGCATTGCGGACGCCATAGCGTAGCGTACGCAACGTGGGACGCTACGTGCTGCGTAGAGAACATGGCGGCGACCATCTCGCCCGCTTCGGAATAAATACATGTCGCCGCTGGATTCTGTTACGCAATATCTCGCTCAAATGGTAGGGGTTCGCTTTTATTTAGCCTACTCTTGCCCACACGTACCGGTATAAGCGATAACTAGCCCCTGTTTTTCAGATAATTTGGCGATTTCCATGCTCCTAGGCCTAACTAAATGCGGTGTGTTTTCCTCGTAGCAACGACACCTGGCGAAGCAGTTTTCTAGCTTTTACTCAGTTCTTACATTTTCTTCGGTTCACATAGTTTTTATTCGTGGAACAAAAAAGGCTCGCAATTCACTCACCCTTGTTATCAGTAACCATGTATGAAAATTTCTTCAACTGAGCGTTGATGTGCTTTGACACCTTGTCACTAGATGGTGCTACTGTTTACGTGTTCACATGAGGAACGCTACGGCACGGCCAGCTAAAATTGTCGTGTTCACGCCATTCACAGCGTACGCAACGCAGTAAGAGACGCGTACGCAAGCTTAATGCGTACGCCCCAACTAAAAGTGTCTAATGGCACCGCAGCCTTTGCATCACATTGCGCCCCCGCAAAGTTTGATTTGGTTTAGTTTATGGGAGTTTAACGTCCCACAGCAACTCAAGTTATGAGGGACGCCGTAGTGAAGGGCTCCGGAAATTTCGACCACCTGGAGTTATTTAACGTGCACTGACATCGCACAGTACACGGGCCTCTAGAATTTCGCCTCCACCGAAATTCGACCGCCGCGGCCGGGATCAGCAGCCGAGCGACATAACCACTGAGCCACCGCGGCGGCACCCCCGCAAAGTATGAGTAATTGTTTTGGGGCTGAAAGATCATTTGGCGCGCCCGTTCCAGCGAATTCTATTAGTGCGATGAGCGCGAAATGTGATACGCAAAAAGAGCCCCACTGCTCATATGGCGTGTTGAAATGGCAACAAAAATACTCTTAGTTGTATGGGCACACAATATAACAAGGAAAATACAAAACTTTTTAGTGGCACATAGCTGTGTCGGCTTAAATAATTTCGTAATAGTTCAAACAACACAGCAGTTAACTTTGCATAAAACTAAACAAATTATTGAAATCAGCTAGAATGAAAACGAGAATAACGAAGATATGATGCTTGAGCCAAGCACAACAACAGGACCGCCTTACCTTTCTTCTCTCACTGTGCAACATGTTTTCCTTCTCATACTGTGTTAGCCTTATAGTGCCCTTTCAGCGAAAAAGCCGCGGTCCGTGTGTAGAGCAGATCAGAGCAGATCAGTGCATCACCAGGCCTAGAAGATGCCTCTTCCGGGCACGCATCGGTAAAAATGCCTCTAAGCCTCCACCCTCCAGCTATCTGCCGTCCACCGACCAACCTCCATTACGTCTGATAACAGAGACGTAGGCGTGCTTTTTTTTTACGCCTGGCAACGAAATACCCCGTTGCATAGGCACCCCCCCCCCCCCCCCCCCCCCCCCAGTGAGCGGTCTTTCTTTTCATTCGAATGGCAGGCCGTATTTGCCACTCAAGCTCCATGAGAGCCATACTTTTTTTTTATTTCGGAAAAGACGGTTGTTACAACTCTTAAGGCTCAGGCTCTATGAAAGTCTATGGGAATCGCTGCAAACGCCGATCGGGTGTGCTCATGAAATGCCATACTGGCAAGAACTTTTCCTGAGTTTTCCTCAACTGGATCAAAGAGTCTCCCTTTTATAGCCCTCCAGTCACACAGTGGTCCTAAGTGAATCCGTCTCAACTCGAGCTCGGTATGAAAGAAACCAAATTTAGTTCTTTTTCTGTACTGACTAAACAGCACAAAAAAACTATGCAATGCCTATTTCTGAAAAGACTGCAGGCATGTTGCCGTCACTGTGTATTGCCGTCAGGTCTCCATCATGTGAAGCGTGCTTGTTTTGTTTTGTATATGACAAAAAAATTTGAAAAAAGAATTTCCGCCGTGGCAGACAGCAACTTGAGGGCGGACGACTGTCCACTGAATTGCCGCGCGTCCTAAAAATTACATGGACGCAATAACATTCTGGCGTAACAAGCGCTGTTACGCAGCTTTGTACTATTGCACTATACCAAGTTTGAAAGTCTGAAAAACCAGGCGTGTGCTGAACAAGAAACGAAAAAGATACTCTCTAAATTCGTTACCGCTCTTTGGAAGATTGGTCGCTGGGAAGCTCTATAGCCTTTTGTTTGCACTATTCTATAAATAATAGAACTAGATTGCAGTTTCGCTGTCTCAGTTTCATTAAACTTTGAACCGATGGAATATACGAGCTAAAGTTTTACTAAAGCCGGAAAAGGATGACCTCTAATACTGCATACGCGCGTATATTGAGTTTCATCTCACCTGAGGTACGCTTGTCAGCAGTGCTTTAGCTCTCGCGGGAGTCCAATATAGCGGATCGTTTATAAACAGCCATCCTTGCATCACCCTGGAATCAGAAATGAATGAATGAATGAATGTCTTTGAGGGAGCCGCGTTGTAGGAACCAAGTAAGTGTACTCTGGTGTTTGCGCCAGTGTGGCTCTCGATTATAACACTTATCGTCTCTTGCATTTGTTTTATCAGCTTTATAAAGTGAGGGGACAATCATTTGTATCAGTCACTAATACTGTTCTTGTCAACTTGTTCAGATCATAACACTCATCATGTTGAAGGCGGCGCGTTGTTCGGAGAAAGGGGATGTTCAATATTGTGACGCAGGGGCACAAAAAGAGATCATCAAGGACCAGCAGACATTTCACGAGCATTAGGCACAGATCTATCGAGGCTACTAAAAGAATCTGCACGGGAGGGTTTTGTTTCACGCTTAGTTTGGGGCATCAATGTAGCATGTTTAAATGTTTAAAGCATAGTTTAGAGTCCGGTGCATGACGGCGTAAGCCACTCGGCTCACAATTCAGCGGTGCCAGGAGCTGAAACAGCACACATTAAAAAGAAAAATAATTGGCCGGTCGCAGCGAACAAGTTGAAAAAGAGGTCGCTTTAATTTTACTGCCGCGTCAGACCTACACCTTATTGAAATTCGGAAAGTAGTATTGCTGGCACTTTTACCGGTGCAAACTGACAATAACACAAGCTGCATTTTTAATAAATTAGGCTTTAAAAATTGCTGTTTCGCTATGTACAGAACGGTACAATGGCA